>JAQFVV010000469.1:324774-464774 GCA_028023455.1 Epiperipatus broadwayi
GTTTTTTTTTATTAAACATGAAAGTAAATTAAAAAGTTCAAATTTAAAATTTTTCTTTAAGAATTAAAAATTGAATTTAAATATCATCTTAAACTCGTATATATTAAATCGCACAGATAATGAAAAATTATTAAAATAAAACTTTATTAAAGAAAAAGTATTTTAAAACTAAATTTTAAAAAGATTTGGAGATAAAATTATATCTTTAAATTTATCTTTAAATATATCTTTGATTTGGAAAACAGGTTAATTAATCAGAAATGGAAATGATAAATTTAATTAGTCAAATGTAAACCAGCCTTGGGCATTTAAATGTAAAAACATCGGTCAGATAGGAAAACAATAGAAACTTTTAGCAAATGAAATAAATCCATTGGGAAATCGGACCTCAACGAAAAGGATCATCACATCGATGACGTAATGTTAAGTCAATCTTTCAAAGTAATATAAAAGGACAAGTTTGGAAATTATTAGTTGGTGATTAGTGAATGATTAATTACGATGTGAGAGATATGTGGTAGTGCGGAAGTGAAGAAGGGATTGAAACAGACGCACGATTCAATCCCTTCAGTTTTGCTAGGAAAGAAAGAGAAATGAACTATCGTTTTTCTACATTGAGGACCAGTTAAAACAAAAACCTCCGGATGGATAAATAAATCAGCCAACAGAATATCAATCTTAGGACGGCGTGGGAATTCACATTCATGGCAAGCAACGGATAAAGAGGAACTGTTTAAACCGTAAGAACTTTATAAATAATGAACATTAAATTAAACTTTCCAGAGTTAAATGATTGCAATCTTATCCTATCTGACCAACTTAATTTATTAATAATGTTATTTGATGTATTTTTTTTTTTATATATATTTAAAATCATTTCCATTTATTTATTTACTTTTTTGTTCTTTAAGTTTTATTATGATTTCTGTTTTCCGTTAAGGTAAATTATATAAATGTTAAACTTAAGTCGGGCGTGAATGGTTGTATAGATTTGAAAAGTTATATTAGGGGAGGGTAATCTTAGGTTATTTGTTTCATTGTTGAATTGGGTCAATGGATTGGATACATTGATGTAATTAGTAGATGTAGTCAAAGATTCACTACTGGCAGAATCGCTTCATATGCCACACTCTCCCGTTTTGCCTATGGGAGGAATTATAAGACGCAGAGCGCAGTTCCTTTCTATGGAGTTTTTTTTTATTGTTCTTCTCTTTAGATAGAAGTAATATTCCTATCTGAGGTGAGTCAATATCTTCTTCTAATCTTTTTGGTGCTGCCGTATTCCGTATTACATTGAATACATCGATGTATCAGATGAATTGATGCCAGTTTGACTGCGAATTTTAGCCTAAGGTTAAATAGGGATAGAATATTTTATTTTCAAATGCAAATCTATGTAATCTATTCATGCTCGACCCTAAATAAAATGCATTAAATTTAAGTTGTTTATGGACGCTTGCATGGATTGGTTATCGGTTAAGTATGTTTGGGTTTTCATATTTGATCAAAATATATAGACATTCGATAAATAATGATACCTTACGGTGAGTATCTAAAATGTATTTATTCGGATGTCTTTTAAATTATTGGTGACAATGCAAGTATCTTATGGTGAATACTATTGGGTTACGTATAAATTTCCCTCCGCAATTGTCAGTAATCAATAATTTTGTATTTTGATCGTTTATGTTTATTTTGGAATGTTTTTGACCGTGAAATCTATGTAACCGATCTATATTCAACATTATAAACAAGCTTTCATAAATTTATCTGTGCGAACTTAATTAAAATGTAAATTTAGAATATAATAGTAATTAAATGTAAATTAAAGTCAAAAATCAAAGTTAAAAATGTAGGTTGAATTTTGAAATGTAAAACTAATACTAAAATAATTTTAAATCTTATATATATGTGCATAAATAAATGTTTGTATGTTAATTACTGGCAGTGGCTTATTTTATTCCTCTTATATTATATTATTAAATCTCTGCTATTCCACTGAGCTAGTGACATGGGCTAACGACTGGATGCAAAAAAAAAAAAAAAAATTTATTTTTTTTACTTACGTATCTGCCTACTTTATAAATTTTTCTAGGTTCAAATGCCTAGATGGCGCCCTGTAGTGCAGATTACGTTAAGTCTACCTTCTCCGGATCGTTACAATATATATATCATCATTATCAACCATTTTCAATCCACTGCAGGATGAAGATCTCTCCAAGTTTGATCCATCTTTTTCGATCTTTAGCTTCTTTTCTCCACATCACCCCTGCACACTTTCTTATTTCATCCATCCATCTCACATGTGATCTCTTTCTGGGTCTTTTACAATCTCTTGGAATCCAGTTTAAAATTTCAATTGTCCATCTATTATCATCTCTTCTAGCAATATGTCCAGCCCAACTCCACTTCAATCTTTTAATTTTTTCAAAGAGGTCGGTAACACCTGTTTGTTCTCTTACCCATGCAATGCATTTTTGATCTCTTCTTGTTACTTTCAACATACATCTCTCCATACTTCTTTGAGTGGTCTGAAGTCTCTGTATTGCTCTTCTATTGAGTGTCCAAGTCTCAGATCCATAAGTAAGAACTGGTAAAACACATTTGTTAAAAACTTTCCTTTTCAAGCACATAGGCATATTTCCTTTTAGTATCAAGTTATTTCTACCAAAAGCACTCCAACCAAGTTTAATTCTATGATTAATTTCCTCCATTATGTTTCCATCTGTATTAGTAATCTGACCAAGGTATTTGTAACTGTTAACTTCTTCTAATTCATCATAATCTTTATTTTCATATTTTGAGCAAATCGATTAAACATTACTTTAGTCTTTTTAACATTTATCTTTAGTCCTACTTTCCTACTTTCATCTGATAACTCCTGCAACATTTTGCTCTGAAGCATTATTTGCAAAAACAACTACATCATCTGCGAAATTTAAATGATTTAAATAATCTCCATTTACTTTCACTCGTTTAGTTTCCCATTTTAATCCACAAAATACTTCTTGCAGCACTGCTGTAAAGAGTTTTGGAGATATGGAGTCACCTTGTCTTACACCTTTCTCAATGTTGACTTTTCCAGTATCATTATGTAATCTTATTGTTGCTGTTGCATTTTTATATTCTTTAAAATATGACAATATCCTGGATCTATATCTTGATGATCCTATCCTTTAATCACTGAAGAAATGTTTATAGAATCAAATGACTTTTCATAATCTACAAATCCAAAACATAATGACAAATCATATTCATTTGTCCTTTCTATAACTTCTCTCAATACCTGAATATGATCTACTATACTAAAACCACTTTTAAATCCAGCTTGTTCTCTTGGTTGGTGGAAATCCAATGTTCTCTGTAGACAAGTTGTAATTATCTTCTGTAAAATTTTTATATAAAACTGATAAAAGGCTGATAGGTCTGTAATTTCTAATATCTTCTTTATCACCTTTTTTAAATATTAATATTATTACTGCATTCTTCCAATCATCCGGTACATCTTTATCATTTAGACATTTAGTATATAACTTTGCTAAAAAAATTTCTGTTTCTTCACCTGCTTCTTTTAATATATCAATTATAATTCCATCATTACCTGGAGCCTTTCCTTTCTTCATACATTTAATTGCATTTCTCACTTCTTCATTTAAAATTTTGGGCAATTAGGAAGATGTAATAGATATAGGAGGTACTTTATATATATATCCACAGATGGCGTTCTACCAAAAACGCCCATCAAGAGTATGTTTTGTTTATCATATATATATATTAGCAATCTAATTTTACTTATTTAAAATAATTATTTATCTGCCTTTAAAGATTATTGTTAACTTTTACTGCATTGAAAAGCTTCTTATAAAAAAGACTATTAACAGTAGCAAATTCTCCATACAGTAGTGCTACTCAGCACAAGCCTTAGTAATCAATGGATTCAGGAAGGTTTGTACATAAAATCCCCATCTAGTGCCTATTCGTCCAATATTCTCAGACTAGTTTCTAGTTTGTAGCTTTCATCGGTGAAGAGCTTTGAATCTGAGAGCAAGGATCTAATGCATCCCTCCAGCAGCCACCTTTTATTTATTTAGTTAATTACAAAGCTAGTAGCTCAAGAGAAAAACACCTTTATTTCTTCCACTCAAGCTCATTTGCTTGTATTGTCATATAGATCTGAATCCAGTTCAGTATCTTAGTGTTTTTTTAATCAAAAACCACAGTCACTATCATCCTACAGCAGTAATGCTGAAAAAGCAGCAAACAGGTAAAAGATAGTTGCTGAAGAGTTGCATTTGATCCTTATATCTAGTAAGGATTTTTAGATAGCAAGATATGGATGAGAGGTTGCCACTTTAATAGCATAATTTATTCTTAGCAAAGGATAATGCTTGCTACTTGTTAGAAAAATAACTGTTCTGTTATAGAATACCATGCTATGTCATTTGCTGATATAATACCAATGTTAAATCATACTCTTCCAGAAACAAGCAGTATTTACAAATCATTATTCACGTTAGTGCATATAATATAGCATATATATGAGGCATAATGGATAAAAGTGAGTAAGGACAAAGAATCACACAATGGAAAAAAAAGTAAAAAAAATTTTGTACTAAAAAAATTAAAATCCAGTACTATTCAATCTATTCTAGAATCATTAGCTGAATTACATATAAATAAGGTATTTGCAGAATGAGAACTCTTGCTCAGTAGAGTTAACTGAAAAAAAAAAAAAAACTATTTTGTCCGTAGTAGATAACATACTTTGAATAAATTTATAATCAACTGATTAGGAATTCATGTGGCATTTGAACATCAAAGTAACCGGTTGATCATAAAGTTCTTTTCAGCAGAGAGAGATTTATTTCTTTTTATTCAATTGGAAATGTATCCAGAAATCTTTTACTTCTTGAAATTTTCCACTCAAACTGCGCTGCTCCGTGTATGTCAACTGAATAATGCTCACTTTATAATTAAAACCAAAGATGTCAGAAGCCGAAAAAAAAAAGTTTGTAATTTAAATTTGTTCCTGCATGATATGAAACGCTGCCTCAGGTTCATATTTTTGCGCTCACATATATATTTCGGAACAAACAATTAAAAAAAAAAAAACATAAGAAACAACCGGATGTAAAAAAAATTCAAAGATATTCTTCAAAATAAAATATATATATATAACTGTTCAGAGAAGCAAATAACATTTGGAAAACTTTAATAATTAATCTCAATTTGTTTATTTAAATATATTGTTTGATATTACTCATTTTAGACATAATTGATTTATAATAAAATTTCCTGCGGGGATGTTTAACCTGAATGAATCCAAAAAAATTAAATGTCTAGTTAAACAGAAAAAATTAAAGCCTGGAGAGAAAATGCCATATATTCCTAGTTCGTTGACATTTATATTTTTTGTTAATGATAATACGACATTATTAATTAAAGATTATGATATACCTCTAAATATTTACATGCTAGAACAAAATTGTGTTAATAAAATTGACATCAATGATAGAGTATAATCGCCAATGATATCATGTGTGGTTTAAGGCACGGCTGAGCAATATGTATAATACTCATATACCTTTCATACAGATAAATCTTTATACATCGATATTTTACACATATGTATGCATAAAAGATTTTATGCACAAACAGAAACTTATATAGGCACAATATATGTTTGCAGTTTGTTTTTGCATGAAATAAATTTATAGCATAAATAAATAATCGATTGGTTATTACTTGGGCGGGCTTAAAAATTTAGAGCAAAGAAATGATAGAACCGAACTGCGATCCTTAAACCTTTAGTATTCTAGTTTGCTGTCTAGCATTGCATTAAAACAAACAAGGCACCACCTTGTATTATAAACAGCGATTATGACGTTTAATGTTTAGGATTTAGTAAAAGTTATCAGATAAGAAGCAAATCGTTTTTAAAATTAGCATTTGATTAATGAATCGGAGATTGGATGGCGTGATAAATATCATTTTCATATCGCTCTGTGCTTGAAGACTCTTTGTTCTATAATAAGCTATTTAAAACTAATGCAAAGAACAATGAATTATTTCTTATATTTCATTGCATATGACAATCTCACTTGAAATCCAAAACACATTCCAATGATCATCAGAGAATAAAATATTAATTAGTAATTCATCTAATATCTAAACTTTATTATCTTTGTATATATTGGAGCAGATCGTCTCCCCTGGCACAGTGATTTCTGGCCTCCGAACGTGGAAACAGACAGTTAGGATTCTTACAGGTCGTACTGATCTAAATTATTATTTATGTATGCCTTTGGGCCTTGTGTTAAATGACGGATATATGTAAATAGTTAAAACGCTATTAAGAATCGTTTGTTAATTGTTAAGGATTGTACTTGTGGGAAGTGCGCTCTTAGATCAGCTAGACGTAGCAGACAGCACATAACTTTATAGTATAAATAAATAAATGAATATATGTATACATATAATAGACTGCAGAAAGGAGTTTGTCGAGGAGACCTTTTGATTTTCTTTGAGGCTTTAACTAAAGAAACAGAGGAGGGCAAATTTCTAAATGTCTACTCCATACATTCTTATCGTCTCAGTATTTATAATTATGTGAGTATTCATATTCTAAGTCAACATGAATAGGCTGCTCAATACTTATCAACATATATTACTCAACATGACCTCTGATTGTAAGACCAAGAAATATGCTACATTCTTTCTTCTCAGTTATCAGATAGTTATTGACTGAAATATCAGTCAAGTTTTCTTGAAGGCAGAATGCATGGGTGTGTGATGATGAATTTTTAGATGTATATAATCGTGACATATAAACTAAATCATAGTAACATTGCAGCCAAGCAATGATTAGCAACTGAAAGATATCATTTAATGGTGACTCCCACTTAGCTATCTACAACTGCAGATCAATTTCAAATAAAGGAGGAATGCACAAATATGAAGAAGTTTAATATTAAAAAGGACATTGTTGGACTATATATAGAAGAAAAGAAAATGAGACAATTTGAAAAGTGGACATGCACTTTGCTACAGAGGCACAAATATTTGAAGCATAAGTGGAATGGGATTGATTATAAATAAAAAGTTTAAAGTTCAACATCGAGTACATTGCTGGTATACCAGAGATAGTGAAAGATACCAAATGCAGATAATTCAGATTTAGGTTTTAACAACTTCTCATTATAACAAAGAAGTAGAGGATTTTTATATGGATGTACAAATGCCTTTTATTGTTCCAAGCACCACTGTAAAATTATCACTGGAAACTTTAATGCTAGAATTGCTAAAGAATTGAATTTGATTATGGTGTCAGAAATAAGAGGACACAGACTTATGGAGTTTGCAATAAAAGAAAAATTATATATTATGAATTCTTTCTTTGAGAAAAGTACTAAATGGAAATGGACATGGTATCATCCAAATGAACATACAAATGAAGTGGATTATATTTTGACTAATAAAAAATATACATCTTAGGATGATTTAACACAGAAAGTGATCATCAATTAGGGGGTTGCAGATGTGAGCTATAAAAAAAGTTGATAGTTTTAACTTTGAAAAATACTCCAATAATTTTTAATTGAAACTTAATTGTTTTAACTTTTTCTGAATAAACTTTTTTTAGAGCTTCTAATCACCATTTGAATTAAATTTCCATTTTTTTTATTTCAGTAATTAAAGCTTTACTCTGCAATATGTTCCTACAATTTCTTAAAAGTATACGTTTACAAATAAAAATCATTTTTGGAAATATAGATAAAAAAGATATGTTGAAATATATAAGTAGAATAATAGTTATTTTTATTGCCAATAAAAATATATTAACAAAATACTTTTTATTTTAACACAATTTTTTAAAATGTGAATAAATTTTTTCTAAAACATGTAAAAAAAATAATAATTTAAAATTGGAAATTTCAACCAATTACAATTACAATTTCCTGCTTTAGGTTATTTCCCTTGATTTGTTTTCCTAAAAAGAAATATTTTCAAATAAAATATGAATCTAAACATTATATTCTTCTCAAAAATAAATAAATATATAAGCCAACTATAAAATATATACCATTTTTTTTAATGTCACAAAAAGATGTGCTGCATTTACAAAACCCTCACAAGTGTGCTCTCTGGGTCTAAAAACATAGAAGCTACCAAATAATTGTATTTCCTGCTTGCTTGCATTAAACTCTCTGCATAATATAGATATCTTCAGTTGTTTTTGTTTTTTTTTTCAAATTAATAAATCAATATTATTTTACTTCCAGTTTTATGGATGCAAAACTGCTAAATAAACAGTATAGTAAGCTACAAGAGAATGTTTTTAAGTCAAGTGACAGAAGCATTACTATATTGTATTGAAGAAATGCTACTAAAAAAATAGTATTGAATTATAGACAGACTTTGAAGATGGTTCATATTTAATTCAAATCAATAAGAAGATAACTGATGCTGTATTAGAACTGCAACAAAAATAATTATTACAAAATGCAACAATTTTTTGGGACTAAAAAAATGTATGAAAAAAAGAATGAATATGTAAAATTTACATGAAAAAAATTAGGTAAATATCTAGAAATTTTGAAAATGACAGAAAAAGTGTTGCAAAAAATATAAAGTAGAATTACAAAAAAGCTATAGAATAGAATAAAACTGTCAAAAATATTCCCTATAATTATTATATTTTCTAAATATACAAATATTTTAAATGAGGAGATAAGATATGTGAAAAAGGAAAGGCTCCATGAATTGAAGAAATTATTATTGATATCTTCAAAGAAGCAAGTGAAAAAATATAAAAAAAATATTAAAATGTTGTATATTAAATTTTCACACAATAAAAATGTTTCAGATGATTGTAACAATGCAATATTAATATAAATGTTTAAGAGAGGTGATCAAAAAGATATTAGAAATCATAAACCTTTTACCTTTCTACCAGTTTTATATAAATGCATTACTGATATAATTACAATTTATCTACAGCAAATTTTACATTCTAACCAATAAAAAGAACAAGCTGAACTCAATCTCAAATATTAAGAGAAGTTGTAGAAAGGATCAATGAATTTGAGTTGCCATTAAACTTTGGATTAATAAAGTTATGAAAAAGCATTTGATTTTATAAACATTTGTTCAGTTATTAAGGCATTGGATCATCTTGACATAGAAGCAAGATATTGTCATATTTTGAAGAATGTTTATTAAAGTGCAATAGCAATGATTAGATTACATAATGATACTAAAAAAATTAACATTCAGAAGAATATAAGATAGAGTAACTTCATATTTCCAAAAAAATTTACAGTAAAGTATTTTGTGGATTAAAATGGAAATCTAAAGGGGTAAAATAAATGGAGATTATTTAAGTTGTATAGATTTTGAAGATGATGTAATTGTTCTTTCAAATAATGCTTTAGAGCTTCTGGAAATGTTGCAAGAATTATTAGATGAAAGTATGAACATAGAATTGAAGTAAATGCTACAAAGACTAAAGTAATATTCAATAAATTTTATCCAAAAAAGAAAATAAGGAGTGATAATGATGAATTAGAATAAGTTAACAAGGTACAAAAATTTTGGTTAAATTATTATACAGTTGAAAACCTAATGGATGAAATTCATCATAGAATCAATCTTGAATGTAGTGTTTTTGGTAGAAAAGAAATATATGTGAAAGGAGGGTTTTTAATAAAGGTATTTTATCAGTTTTTAGTTATGGATCTGAGACTTAGATTTTAACAGGAAAGCAATATAGAGATTTCAGATTACTCAACAAAATATGAAAAGATGTATGCTAGTAGTAATAAGAAAAGATTAAAATGAAATATATGGGTGAGAGAACAAGGATTATCACTGATATCATTGAAAGAATTGAGACTTAAATGAAGCAATTGATGTTTTAAATTGAATTCAGGAGACTTAAAAGACCTAGAAAGATTTTGATGACATATTAAATGGATAGATTGAAGAAAAAAAATTTTGGTGTGATATGGAGAAGAAAAACTACTGATTGGAAAAATTGGAGTAAATGTGGACAATGGATTGATAATATGTTTAAAATATTTTGTCATATAATAACTGAAGCAATAAATGTTTTCTTAAAATATTACTTATAGTATAGAAATGTCTCTAGTATCAAGTAAATGGCATCACAGAAGAAAAATAATTTCACTCTTCTTGTATTTCAAAATCTTATATAAATTGTAGACTAAACAATGTTATTTATTAGATGAATGCCAAATCAACAGAAGTGTTCACACAGCCTCCTTAAAAATATCTTATAAAAACAGGCAAAACTCACTATATGTATTGCCACTCACAGCAAGCACCCATTGATTACTCTAGTTTGCTATGAGTGGCAATATGTATAGTGAGTTTTGCCTGTTTTAATAATAATTATAAGCAAACATAAGAAATGGTGATCATGTGATGTTTATTGGCTTTAAACCAATCCTGCCTAATAGGATAGTGGTGTCTATGGCTATTAAAGAACCAAAGACACCAAAATGTATGGGTATTGAACTGAGTTCAGACCTATATGACTATACAAGCTGATGAGCTTGGATTGAAAATATTAAGATGTTTTCAATTTAAGACTCATAGTTTTGTAGTTAAGTAGAGATAAAAGATGGCTGCTGGAGGGTTGCATTAGATCCTAAGATCTAGATGCAGTGCTTTCAGATCCAAGGCTCCTCACTGACAAAGGCCACAAGCCAGAAACTAGTCTGGGGATATTGTATGAGTAGGCACTAGATGAGGATTTTATGCACAAGCCTTCTGGCATCCATTTATTACTCTAGCTTGCTGTGAGTGGCAATATGTATAATAAGTTTTGCCTGTTTTAATAATAGTTATAAGCAAATATAAGAAATGGTGATCATGTGATGTTTATTGGCTTAAAAGTATCTTATAATTTAAATTCATAAGCTAGAGTTAAATTTAATTCATATTAATTACCTTGTAAACAAATACCTATCAAATATGTATATATTGTTTGTTTCTTTATACGATTATTTAAATAATTACAAATTAATGCTGTTTTATGAATTTAAATTCTGTATGATTTGATTAAGGTCATGAGAATATCTCTATTGACTTAACTTTCATCCTAATAAATATCATTATTTATTTTACTAATTATATAAAATTTTGGAAGACTGGTGGAAGTGGAATCATTTTTATTTGCAATATGAATTATTTTGATACAAGAAGATATTATATAATGGACTTTAAGAGAAAGTTTAATCATTCCAACTATTACATATTATTAGCATTATACAATATGTGATATTTATTTATAAGAATGTACAGACATATATATACTTACACATGTATTTGCATGCAATTAATTTACTCTCACTTGTTTCTTTATAGATATCATATTTTGTTTTTGTCCTATTATATATCTATGTAGTTTTAACAAAGCTAAACAAGAATTATCCAAGTATAGCTGAATTGTGGATTATTATATACATTTATACTATAGCTCTTGAGAGAATCAGAGATGTGAGTATATTTGAAACTATTTTTTAAATAAGAAAAACAAAATTGAAAATTTATATAAAATAATATTTTGTTTACCATTTGTGTGTGTATATAAAAATATATGAACTAACTCAAGAAAATATAAAAATTATTAATAAAAGAAAAAACACACAATTACTTCTCTATAAAGCAGCTTCATAGAGAAGTATTTGTGATTTTTTTTTATTAGTGTATATATATATAATGAAACTATTATGGGTTTCATGTTCATACAACAACATAGTAGCGTGTGTGCATGTATATATTGAACCGTTTTACATATGTATGGTTCATATATATTGGCATTTGGTAATATTTTAAAAAAAGCTTTAAAAAAAGTAAAATTTAAAGATCATTTAAAAGATGCAATTTAGTTTTTTTTTTTTAGTTAGTATAATTTTTAAATATGTACAATGGGGATTATTTGCATGTTATCATCTATTTAAATAATGCAAAAATGAAATTGAAAGGAATGCAGGCAGCACATGCAGATTACTAATCCAGATATTAAAAACAATTGTAAACATAAATGATTATCATCAGAATGCTAATTAAAGATGGCCAAAATAATTGATAAAAAAGGAGACTTCGTAACTTAAAACTAATAAAGAATCCACAAATTATCAACTAGTATTTTTGATCAAATAAAAGATAACGACATATGCACAGAAGTCTAAAAACTAACTCAAATCTATAAAAGGGACAGAAAAACTTCAATCGGTGTCTTTTCTGTTTTTTTTTCTTTTGGGTGGTCCTGGATTGTGAAGGATCCAGGACCACTTAGTGATGAAATAATTCATGATATGGGAATGGACCAGAGCATTTTCTGACACCTTTCATGATGACATAAACTCAAAACCCTTCTGTGACTAGCCTTATGACTGATTAAGAACAGTTTAAAACTAAAGGCCATGAGCTCTTACAACCCAGGAAATAAATGCATACTACAAAATTTACCAGTAAGCCACAATATATTTATTCATATAATGATTGTATCTACTTAAAGTTTGCAAATTAAATTTAACTATAAAACTAACAAGGAGCTTCAAATACTGATATAGACATTCACTGTTTTATTATTCACATGAACTCTAATTATTTGATTAATATTATTTGGATTAACATATTAATAATTCTCATTTAAACATGATACTTTGTTATAATAAAAATATTTATCTTTAATAATAATTTTCACTGTGCATTATTAATTTTAAGTTTATTAGATTTAGTCTTAACTAATTGCATGAAAAATGAATATGTTAACCTTTGCTAATATGCTTATTTAGTTAATCCCTGGAAATAATTCATATAAAAGCTTTAAAATGACAAGAAAATGTAATTCCCAATTTTTTAATAATTTGCTTGGGAAATGATGACACAATGCAATGGATCACTAAATTCTTGTAGAGAATTCTGGTGCCCTGTTCTAAATAAATAAAAAACTGATTCTGTCAGCAGTGTACATTATAAATAAATAGTAGGCCAGTTAATCAGGAAATATAGCTATGTTCTTGAGATATCTAAACTTCTATATAAATAGAAGATTCTTTTTTCATAGCTTGATTAACTTGCACTTTCTAGTGCATAAAAGAAGGCCTAAATCCAACTGTGAATGTTAAATTAAACTGTGAATGGTACTATATATATATATAAAAAGTTGAAAGAAAAAGTAGAAATAAACAGAGACAAAAGTTTTTGTAATTATTTTCTGTATTTCACCGGAGTAACAGTAAAGAATTAAATAATTTTGAATTTAAAATAAAATTATAAATTAAACATTTAAAAAGTTCTAATTAATATTTTATTAATTCTGATTTTGAAATTAAAACAAGCTTGTTTTATGCTAAAGTAGATTTATTGATAAGTATAAAATTCCATTATTTATTTTAAAAATCTTTTTTAAGTAAAGCTTGTGGATCATACTTTCATAAAATTCCAAAGTTGTTGTTAAAAGAATTAAAGTGAATTGAAAAGATTGAAAAGATAGAAATTGATCAAGATAGGAAAAACATATACCTCAACTATAAAAAGAGTTGATAAAAAGATTGTGGGATAGTTGGTTTTTCTAGAGTTGTAGAGCAACTATAACTGGAAGCAAGGGATGGTGGATTAAGCAGCTTCTCCATAGTTCACTATGGTGGGGTTTGAATTTAGATGGCAGAAAAGAGAACTTCCAGAAGTCTATCCAATTCTAGACTAAATGTAGATGATTGAATGTCAGCAGTTACCTGAATTAAATCTTTCCTGGAAATGACAAAAAGTCAGTCTACTATTTAGAAGGGACAAACTTACCCAGAAAATCCATAAGCTTGCTGAATAATTAGTTTGTACATATGTTGATTTATCTATATGTAGAGAAACACAAACAAATATATATATATATATATATATATATATATATATATATATATATATGAAGCACAGCAGGGAGTAGTGTTATGTAAATTGAGAATGATATTTTTAATAATTTCTTTAATGAAATGATATTTAAAATTTAGAATTTAAAAATAAAACAAGTAAATAATTTTTATTTAAATTCCAAATCTAGAAGTAAAGAATTAATTAAGCTCCAAATATATTTCTAAATTGGAAAATAAAGAAACTTACTGGAGTATTTTTTTTTAAAAAGATGTTAACTAATCAAAAATGTGATATTACTTTTTTAAAAAGAAAAAAAAGAAGAATAAAACTTTTATGAAGGGCTGGCAAAGAATTTAATAACATTCCTTTTTTTTCATTATATATATACACATGTATACATAAATTTTATATTTTCAACATGTGATCAATTAAAATATGTGATATAAACATCAGTGTGCACATACATTTACATATGCATGCACATATTGAAGCAGATGATCTGATGCTCAGATCCTGCTTCACAGCCCACATCCAATCTCCTACCATCTAACTGTATTCAAACCCGCCTTTATGCACATATATACATAGCTAATAATATATATATTTCTCTGCTCAGTATTATAACATAAATCACATTAACACGTATGTATTTTAATTTAAAAATATTTTATTTAATAATATTCTCATGTATATGGGTGTAAATAATAAATATCTATATATTTCAGTGTAGGAGATTGCGAATAAATTAATAGTTATATTATATATATATATATATATATAAGGTATTACATATGAAACTTATTATATTTTCATATATAATTTTGGAGCCAGAAATGATGCAATCTTGTTAGATAGTCTCTTGAAAAACAATTACCCAGAAGACCCCTTAGATTAAAGTAAAAGATTATGAATTGGTAATAATAAAATAAACCCATTAGTGAAAATTGTCCACGCTAGCTTGTTTTAAAATCATAAGATATAATTTAAACAATCGTTCAAAAAACTGATAACAAACTTGCATTGTTTCAAACATCTTACTAGATAAGAGTATCCAGTCAAACTATTCCAGATAAAACTAAGTGCTTAAACTGCCTCAGGTCCAGCAGTAGTTGCTAAGTTACAGCTTCAAAATAAAAGTATATATACTGCTGGATTTGAATCCACAGGGGAGAAGACCATTAAATAACTAAGTTGCTATACATATTCCACACCAGTTTTAATTCTCACTCAATGTGTCATGAGTAGGAAATTTCGCCTTGTCCCTCCATTCTAATATGCTGTTCCCATGAACGAAGCTCTGCATCCCGTACTACTGAACTTTATGTATTTTCCAGTGAAAGTGAAATGCTATCTCTCAAATAACAATGCTACCCTAGATCTTGTGAAATAATACCGATGGACTGATTCCTAGTGAAACGCTCTTCCAAATAATCAAGGTAAAAGAACTTTGACTGCTTATAATTCCTAAATCCTGCCTTTTCTGTAATATTTATATTTTAAATCATCTATATTAAATGTCTTCAAATATGTATTCTATAACTCTATATAACTAATCTATATTAAGCCTCCTATATAATGTTTTTCTTTTCTTTTACTTCCAAGCAGCAAACAATTTTCATTTACATTTATGTATGTATATTTTAAAATAAATGCCAATAGTATTCTAAAATCGCAAGCATATAATTTATTTTTGTTTCCCCACCCATCATTTATCGGATAAATAATTTATAATTTGATCAAAACAAGTCTTATTCGGCTTGCCCAGGTGCTCACGATTTTAGATAAATAAACTAATTACCTTTTTCATGTTTACTGTAGAAAAACAGATTTGATGTCTGTTGTTCACATTTTCCATCCTAAATAATGCACTATCTTTTATTCTTAAATTATATTATATATGTAAAACCCATCTTAGCTATTACCACCACCCACTTATTTTGTAATCATTTATATATTTTCACAAGGGCATTGATTAACCAAAATTGAGATTTATTAAATGTGTAAAAAGTAATGAATAATATTAAGTAACATAATGTAAGGGGGAGGGGGATCTTGAGATCTTAGTTTTATATTTAAGTATTATTATTACCCATGTTTGCTTAATGAAGCCATATCATTATGCCGAATATTTCATAATTTGTGGGCAATAAATCTGTTTCGATAATCTTTAGAATTATATTTATATTATATTATTAAGTGTTATGTGCATAAAGGCCATTTCGTTATATATATGTTTGTGCTTCTTTCTCACATGGAGGCATTTGCGAAGTCGAGCCCCATCGTTGTTCTCAATGTCCTTGAACCAGGCTGTAAAACCACCCTGGGGACATACTTGGTCGTATGTGCATACTTTATATGGGGAGCAATCTGGGAAACCAGCCCAATAAAGTCATTGCCGACCACTCTTCATCATCCATGATTCGCCTCACTCCAGGGAATCTGGACTCTTTCGTTCGTCAAACCGACCCTGCCTATGTTTGCAAAGGAAATCGGTCCACTTCATTGTTAAAAAAATTCATGAAGCACACTCCAGGATCCATAATTGGACCAATCCTATCAGCCTCCATGCACATACCACCTTTCAGTGTCTTATTAGTTGCCCAGAAGTATTCATCAGCTGTAATGAAATGATTTCTTTAAACAGACATATTTCCATTAGTTTAATATAAGTATTAATGCGATAGATTTAGTATTGTTTATATAATTATTCATTACCTATCCCACGCATTAATTATCTATAACTCCAATTAATAATAATATTGAATGTAACCAAATATAATATCTACTTGTAAAATTATTGTTTAAATTAAATAAATGCTCTTTTCATCTCTGGAGGTGTAATAGGATTCTAGTAATGTATTCTAGGATTCTAGTAATGTATTCCAATAGCGCTAATTTATTAAATCACACATATATGTTATTGGCATAGCCGCAAATATAATGTTATCGTTAAATATGAATCAAACACATATATATAATCCTCACAAGGCTAACGTCGGCTAAATAATCTGACATAATTTTGTTATTAATAAATTTTAAATATATATATCAAATTCGAACCATTGCTTTCTTTTAGTTAAGTTAATATATTAAGTTATTACTTAAACTCAAATATGACTAGATGATCTCCGCTCAATACATAATTAATATGCCAGGTCGTGAGCCTTCATTGCTCATAAAATATAGCTAGTTATTAAGTTATTCTATCATATAAGTTTAGCCTAGAGTCTTTTTGTGTCTCCGATGATTGACGCTGGCGGGTGAGAAGTAAATTAATCGATGTCATTGGGATTGTTGCTCATAATGTTATAGATCTGGGAAATAGGCAAATAGGGCAGAATTCATGAGTGTTCCTGACCTGTGTATCTTGTGCACGATTGGATTCAAGGTACTTTTGCCTAGATGCTAGATCTTGTTACGTGAACATACAAATCCAACCGGCACAATATATGTTAAATCAGTCATTAATTATGTATTGTAAAAAGTTAATTTCATTTATAGGTTTATGACAATTCAAATATATTTATAAATTATTATATTGTATGTCTGTGTGTTGGTATATAGATGTTTTATTTAAATCTATTATGAGATATTTGTAAATCAAAATATGATAGTTCATTTTTATTTTATTTTATGACAAGTCAAATGTGTTCATAAAGTATACTGCATGCATGTGTGCATAGATCAAGCATGTCAGTGAGACACAAATATTAAAAAAATTAATCATTTGTAATTATTATCTGACAATTTAAATTTTCATTTTTTATTTTACCACACATCTGTGTGTTGATATATATAGATGTTTTATGTAAACCTATTGGAAAATATATGTAAATCATGATGTGATAGCATATTTTATGTGTATTAATCAAAATCAGAAGGCTAATTTATATATGTATAGCCATATTCTGTAGACTTTAATTTTATTTTTTATTATTATTAAACTGATATTTTATTGTTAAAATTATTCCAGTGACTTAATCAATACAAAAATATAAATTATTATATGTTGCATCATCTCTTATTTGCAATAACAGTTATAGAGATTGGGCTCCCTGAGCTAGATTTATGCCTAATGGTCTATTATATGAAAGGGGTGTGTTTATATTAGTGTTTATGGACATTCAGGTGATGATGATCATCCTGGAGTCATGCAAAAAGAATATTCTTTAAATTCCATGCACTACATTTTATTTAATTTAGTATTTATCAGAATTTAAGTATATAGTTGGTCAGAATATTAATGGTACTAAGTGGCCAGAGCTTTGACAATAGTCAGTATGTTTTAATATTTCAACATTATTGTTTTTTATAGTTATATATTCTAATAGATTGGCACTTAAGTTTGTGCATCCAAATTAATGTTTAAATAATTGCCCCTAATTTGCAAGAGCTAAATAGTTATCCTCATCTACAGCAGACCCATTTCAAATCCAATCACAAGATTGACTGTTGATTTATTTTATTGTTGATCATTCATGATGATGAATGAGCTATACTTATTTATCATGCTGGTGAACTCATAATTAATTATACTTATACTTAAGTTAGTTAGCTGCTGATCTCTCAGAGTGATCTTATGCAGGGATCTCATGTTCATTACCTTCATTACTTCTATATAACATTACTTATATATTACATATTTATATTAAATTTCATTATTTGAAATATTTTGTTTACATGGAGTTGATGATGATGAGTCTCCAGATACACCCCAAATATTTTCTGTACCATTATAATACATATTAAAGAATGTATGCACTTTGTATATTATTTTCCATTCTGACACTGTGAAAAAACCTCAGACATCAGAAAGAAATAAAATTGCTACCAAAATGGATTTCTGGATGATTCAGAACTTTTTAATTGGCCCAAGTCACAGGTTATTCAATTGCTTTCATCATCAAATTACATGTGTTAATTAATTGTTATTCAAGAAAAAACAGGAAAAAAAAATCTAAAAATTATCTTGCTTTTAGATGCTTGAATGATATTAATGCAAAAAGAATCAAATAACTGTAGTCAGCCAATGGTCTTTCATTATTCTATTCGAACTACTAATCTAATGGTATCAGTGCCTTAAGTTTTGAACCTAGATAATATAGAATAAAAGCCTTTGACTGTTACAACTTGCTGATCAGTGTTTTGTTTAGTTGTTGGAATATTTGCATCATCTAGTTAAATATCCAGCTGTTAGGATGCCACCTTAAGAGTCATTATTCATGAAAAGTCATCAATTTAATTTTCATGCTAGACTAACATATTCACACCACATCTTTATATTGTTACAAACAATGGAGTGTGTTTAAAAATATATAAAAATAAAGTTTAATTTTTTCTGAAAACATATAACTATAAATAAACGCCATCTTCCCAACCTTCAAATATTCCAGCTTATTTCTTTAAATAGTGTAATAAGAATTTTTATTCTAATTAATTTTTTTCTCTTTTTCTACAAGTTTCTTCAGCCTGAATGATACGAAATAAATAAATATTGATTTGGAAATCTGCACATTGTTAACTAACGTTATGCTCAAATATATAAACAAATATAAAAATAAAGAGTTTTATTAATCATTTTTATTAGTCATTCATTAGTCT
Organism: Epiperipatus broadwayi; assembly: GCA_028023455.1. Lineage (NCBI taxonomy): Eukaryota > Metazoa > Onychophora > Udeonychophora > Euonychophora > Peripatidae > Epiperipatus > Epiperipatus broadwayi. The sequence goes on from JAQFVV010000469.1 coordinate 344,278, forward strand.
AGAGATTATCTGTAGTGTAATTTTAAGTATACCGTTCTCATGCAAGATAGGGACTGGTTTCTATCCATTTTTAACACTTTGTGGAGGGGTGTAATCATAAATATATGACGGAAGACATGTGGAAATGATGTATGACACCCCCCACCCCCAATGCACATAGTGTACTAAACCAGTACTCATCAGGGTTGTCCAGTATTTACCTTGCTATGACATCATTAGCCTGAAGGCATACTACTCTAACCACCCGATTTTTAAGATAACGTCACCTAGTGATTTGCGGACAAATGTAATCGCTAAAATTTTTCAGCATATCACGTGGTAATGTTACGTCAAAGATCGCTAGATTAGAATAGGAGGCCCTCAGGGTAATGTTGTCATAGAAACGAAGAGCAAAGGAAAGGCACGTGGTACAGGGTCATGAGGTCAAAACGGAGAAAAAGGCACGTGGTACAGAATAATGTCGGCGGCGTCGATCCTGAGAAAAAAATGGTAAAATTAATAAATACGACACAAAATAGAGTTATATGCGGCAAAAAAAGATTAAAAATAATATATACATCATGAATAATTAACTAAAATTGGACCCAAAATATAAAAATGTAAGATAAATATCACTACAAAATTAATAAGTAAAAACTGCGAGTCCACAAATCCTGAAAAAAGAAATTAATAAATAGGACACAAAATAGTGATATGCGGCAAAAAAAGGTTAAAAGTAATATATACTTCATGAATAATTAACTAAAATTGGACACAAAATATGAAAATGTAAGATAAATATCACTACAAAATTAATAAGTAAAAACTGCGAGTCCACAAATCCTGAAAAAAAATATTAATAAATAGGACACAAAATAGAGTGATATGCAGCAAAAAAGAAAAAGTTAAAAGTAATATAAGCATCATGAATAATTAACTAAAATTGGACGCAAAATAGGAAAATGTAAGATAAATATCACTACAAAATTAATAAGTCATCTTAAAAGTACTATATAAATTTTAAAAAACTTATCATAAAGTGAAAACTGCGAATCTACAAATAACTGTGAGTCTACAAATGTTAAATTTTCTTTTTTAAAAAACGTATCATAAAGTGTGAGTCCAGAAGTAATAATTCTGCAAGTATTCAAATAATAATTTTGTCGTCTTAAAAAAACCTATCATAAAGTGAAAACTGCGAGTCTACAAATATTAATTTTGTCTTTTTTAAAAAACGTATAAAGTGCGAGTCCAGAAGTAATAATTCTGCAAGTATTCAAATAATAATTTTGTCGTCTTAAAAAAACCTATCATAAAGTGAAAACTGCGAGTCTACAAATATTAATTTTTTCTTTTTTTAAAAAACGCAAAATAGAAAATAGCAAAATGTAAGATAAATAAACACAAAATAGAAAATAGGAAAATGTAAGATAAATATCACTACAAAATTAATGTCATCTTAAAAGTACTATATAAATTTAAAAAAACCTATCATAAAGGTAAACTGCGAATCTACAAATAACTGCGAGTCTACAAATATTAATTTTGTCTTCTTTAAAAAATGTGTCATAAAGTGCGAGTCCAGAAGTAATAATTCTGCAAGTATTCAAATAATTTTGTCTTTTTTAAAAAAACACATCATAAAGTGAAAACTGTGAGTCTACAAATCATAATTAATCATAATTCAGTCATCTTAAAAGTACTATATAAATGTATGAATTTTTTTTTAGTAGAAATAACTACGAATAAAAACTACTGTAATTTATAAGAAAAATAAAAGATGAATATCACAACAAAATGCGTACTTACCCAAATAACGATTACTGCGGTGGACTGAACTGGCTTATATGTTGTAGAATTGCACCAAAATGACCATCTTTGTAAAAAGGTACGCCTCCACATAGAGTTTCGTCTATTTTCACAATTGTCCTTAGGGCCTCCGATTTTCCGCCTTTCATTATGTAACAGCTTCCATGCACATACTTCGCGGAGATAGTTGTTCCAGTCAATCACAGTCTTGTCCGCCATTTCTAACTGGTCAGCACAAAATAGGATAGACGTTAATTCTCTGGACCAACAATATATAAAACGGAGAGCCGTTACGAAGGATATTCTGGAGCCTTCAAACCACGTGCTTTTTCTTATGGGAGTTTTTTTCAGAAAATCCAGAAAATTAATAAAATATAAAATACATCCACTTAATATCATAGAAGAAATAACATGTAAATTACTTACAATTGTTGAGAAAGTAATGATTTCTTTTTAAAAAATGGTAAAAAAAATTGCTGAACTATTAAAACACTGAAAATGAACGAAGGATATTCTGGAGCCTTCAAACCACGTGCCTTTTCTTATGGGAATTTTTTTCAGAAAATCCGGAAAATTAATAAAATATAAAATACATCCACTTAATATCATAAAAGAAATAACATGTAAATTACTTACAATTGTTGAGAAAGTAATGATTTCTTTTTAAAAAATGGTAAAAAAATTGCTGAACTATTAAAACACTGAAAATGAAATCACTGAAAAAAAACGCTGCTGCACTGAAAAAAAACGATGCAACAAATAGGAAGAAATCCACTTTTAAATCTCGCGGGTCGAAAAAAATCTCGTGGATGAAAAAATCAAATCTCTCGAATTAGTCATATCAGCGTCTTTGTTGCCATGACAATGTTTCATGTGTTCTTCTGGCGACGCAAAGATTGGATAATTACAGCTGTATGCCTTCAGGCTTATGATGTCATAGCAAGGTAACAAAAAATCAAATCTCTAGAATTAGTCATGTCAGTCTCTTTGTTGCCATGACAACATTCATGTGTTCTTCTGACGACGCAAATATCGGATAATTACAGTTGTGTGCCTTCAGGCTAATTACGTCATAGCAAGGTAAATACTGGATTACCCTCATCAGTTATGAACAAACATTTTTTTCACGTCTTTGATCATATGTTTATGATTACATTCCTCCATAAGATGTTAAAAGCGAATAGAAATCAATCCCAGATCGTTATAGTAAAAATTATACTACAGAAATATTATTTATTAAATAAATAGTTTTGTCATAATGCGATGCTAGATAAACTAATTTTTTCAAAGAGGCAAATCATTTGTTTCAACTTGTTTAAATTATTTGGATATAAAATTTAATACAAAATATTTTTTAAAAATTCAAAACCGAACAGAATTGGCAAGTTTGTAACGAATCAATTGCTTAATAAATGTCTTCTGAATACATTCCTTGTTTTAAATAATTCTAACATTTTTTTAATACAAAGCCCTGCCATTATAATACAGCATTGTTTTGTTTTTGTTTTTTTAAAAAAAAAGCTGTTAAGTTTCTTCATCAATTAAAAAAAAGCATAACATTCAATTAATTAATCATTTAATTTAAAAGTAAACGTGCTAACTTCTCTGCTTTCTGCTTTCGCTCCTAGCCAATTTTACATACTTCGCTGGAAGTCAAATTAAAAATTATCACTTTCCAAACAAGTAAATTAATAGCTTATTGTGTTTAATTATTTCAATATTGTCGATAAACTTTTTTTTTTAAAATTGAATTTCAATAAATGGAATTTATAAACCAAGCAAGAGGATAATGTTCGGTGGAAAAACAATATATTCAATTAATAACCGAATGTACGCGAAAAAATATGAAGTTTGAATTTCTATAAAAAATATTTATCAATTTGTAGTAAATGATGAAAATAATCCAAAATATAACATCTAGTACTCATATCACAAACCAATGACTAAATTAGACTGACAAAATGTTTAAAAATATATATATAGAATGAAGTGATATAATTTTTATCTTGAAATTTAATGCTATTTTCCAAAACTGATTGTGCTAATTAAATGAATAGTGATGCTATTGCGAAACTATAATAAAAGTTGAGATGACTAAAATCGACTGTTTTTACTAAGCAATTTTTTTAATTTTAATCTAGTTAATGATTAAATCAATTTCTAAGAACCACTCACAAATAGCAGATTATGCAGTATACTATTCGTTCTAGAACATTTAAAGATATTAAGATCTACCAATAAATTGCGATTTTTGTAGGCAGTACTTGACTATTTCTAGTGATCTTAATATTTTATCTTCTCATATTTAGTTCTACATCATAAACTTCAATAAGCTCTGACGTTTTTCAGCTAGGTTATGAAAGTACAAAGACAATTTAAATTTAGATTAAACTTATACTAAAATAATCATTTACTAGAGTATATTTATAATCCAATTCTAAACTATACTAAACTAGAACCTAAACAAAGACTGCTCACATAATTTTAAAGCTATAGTAAAAAAAAAAAAACACCACTGAAAAATAGGCTATATATTCTAGACAATCGTCCTCATCATCATTATTTTCAATAATTATCAATTAAGGTCTCTCCATGTTTAATCCAATCTCTACATTATATCTGCTAGCCAGTTTCCTTATTTTATCCATCCATCTCACATGTTTTTTCCTTAGGTTTTTTTACAATCTCTTGGCATCCAGTTTAAGACTACAACTGTCCATATATTATTATTTCTTCTAACAAGATATTCAGTCCAGCTCTATTTCAATCTTTTAATTCTTTTAATGATATCAGTAATGTATGTTTATTCTATAACCTAAGTATTTTGTTTTTGATGCCTTTTTATTTCTTTTTATAATTTGTTGGATAATCTGGAACTCTCTATACTGTTCTTCTTATAAGGTCCAAGTGGCACAGCCTTAAGGAATGATAAAGACCTTTATTTAAAAAAAAAAAATTTCCAAACACATAGGCATATTCCCTTTTAATATTAAGTTATTTTCCATCCAAGTTCAATCATTATATTTCCATCTATATTGCAACTAGAATAAATCTGAGAGCAGCTCAAATGTGGTTGCATTACAAAGCTGCATGAAAAAATAATTGCTTAATACATATTTGTCATCAAAATTGAGTGGTGACAAATTTAGAATGCCTAAAAAATAGAAAAGTCAATTTATGCCTATTATTAAATATTGATAAAATTCGTTTTGTAATAAAGATTAAACAATAGTGATAAATTGCAATGTAAAGGAAAAAAAAAAAGTAGTCTCAATACACAAAAGAATTTGAATAGTGTAATTTTTAAAAGTTTAAAGCATTTTTGAACCCCTTTTCAATTTGCCTACTTTGAATTTAGTTTTAAATAAAATTTCCCACATTTTTATAGTAAAACTGGATGGCAAAACCAAATATAATATTAAATTTTTGAAATTAATAGTATTTTAGAAATTACCAAGTTATATTTAAATGTCAGCAATGATTATTCTTTTTTCCTAAACCATTAACTGATGTAAATAAAGAAAGAAATATTTTTTTTCTTCTTTTGTTCATTTATGTATCAAATTATGATATAATTTTAAGACATCTGAGAATTTGTTTCCATGGCATGTTTTCTAAAAAAAAATATGTTATAACAATACAAAGATCAGATTTTTCCTAGCTGGTGACATATACCTTATTTGAAAACATGCCATTTGAGCAATATCAAATAGATATAAATAGGTCTGAAACAAATAACTAGGCATTCTGATTCCATATTGCTTTGTATTCTATGCCAAAATACTTTTGAAGCCATGTTGCAGAAATCCATACTGAGGAAAGAAATAACCATTGGTTAAAACTGTTTTTCACCATAACTTGAATACCATATCATATTTTGCTGACTGCTTTTTAAATGTATTTTTCAATACTTCAGTCATAACATCCAATATATATCTAACAGAAAACTTTCAACAATGTGTGGGTATGCAAAAGAAAAACCACATCAACCAAAATGTTCAGAAAATGCAATCAGATCCAGAAAATAATGCTGTAGTTTGGAAAACCAGCCTGTGCAATGCCTATATAACACTGTAAAGAACTAAAAGGACAACACTATATGAACTATCCAAGACTTACTGAAATTATATCTTATATAATATCACCAGTACTGATATATTCACTCTCTAACATCCTCAGTGTTTATGAAAAAAACTACCATTGTCAGAGGAACTAAAGAATATTAAAAGAATACACAGTATCAGCAAAAAATGTGGTTTGTGACTGTTCTATAAGACTTCAAACTTAAACCTAAACTTAAATTTAAAAAATGTTTTATTATTATGATATTTAGTATTTTTGTATAGTATATATACAACAATTTTATTTATTCAGTGAATGTACTTGGAATATTTAAATAAAGTTAAATTTTTTTTAAAGACATTCAATACTTATTTTAGATGATGGAAATAACCAATATATAAATACAAGTAAAAATTTCATCATCACAAACCTTCAGAAAAACATATATATATTGTAATGGTATGGTGAAACAGTGGTGAACTTGGAAAGATGGCTCTCATTATCATCAAGCCCAGTTACTACAAAATTTAAATATACAAATAATATGAGGAATGATCATGAATATGAGGAGTATGAGAGATCATCACAGAACTAACTATAAGTTTATCAGTATTACACAAAAGCAATAATCATTCATCATCATGAATGATCAACAATAAAAATAAATCAACAGTCAACCTAGTGACTGAATTTGAAATGGGTCTACTATAGACCAGGCTAATAATTTAACTCTTGACAGCTTGGAGCAGATTATTTAAACAATAATTTGAATGCATAAACTTAAATGATAATCAATAAGAATATAACAATTAAAAAATAATGTTGGGATACTAAAAATATCCTGATCATCATCAATGTTCTGGCCACTTAATACCATTAATATACTAGCCAGCTATAAACTTATTTTCTAAATAAATAATTAAAATGAAATGTATTGCATAGACTTTAAAGGCTATCCTCTTTGCATCCTTCAGGATCATCATCATTTGGTTGTCCATAATACTAAACATAAACCCCTTTTGTGTAACAGGTCATTATGCACAAATCTAGCTCAGTGTGTTGACTTGTACTGACTTTCCTTGTTATATCTTCACAATAACTGTATAAAATCCCTCTATAACCCTTTTTCCAACCTTTTTATAGTCAGGGTGGACTTAAAAAATACAGTAATTAAAAGTTTTCTTTATCTTGATTGCAAAAAGTTAATGACTTTTTTCAATTCATCTTAATCCTTTCAATATACAATATAACAATTCATAAATTGCTAAAACAGAGAATCATTAATATAAATAAAATAACTATTGCCAAGTGTTTATCAAGACAGTAAAAAACTATTTTCTCCTAAGGATAAACTCAACATTTCATTGCATTGGCCAGGAACAACTAATCGGAAAACTAGTTAATTTTGAATTCATAGCACAAGATGAATTTTGTATAAGATATGATTCTTTAATCTTGCGTTATTTATCGTGTGTTTTATGCATTAATATTGCAAAATTCTTTGGACTACATATATAGTTGATCCTGGCCAATGCAATGAAGTGTTGAATTTATCGATTAGGAGAAAATAGAAGTTTTTTACTGCCTTGTTAAGGACTGGTAGGAGTTGAAAGCGCTTGGCAATAATTACTTTATTTATATTAATGATTCTGTTTTACCAATTGACGAATTGTTATATTGTATTTTATAAGTTGTATTAACAGAAGTATCATATTGATTTATTATTCTTAATCCTTTCAAAAACTAACTCTGTAGTTTTATCAAAATGTGACTTACAAGCTTTAATTAACAAAATTTAATCAAAAATAGTGGGATTTTATAATTACCAGTATATCAAAATTAATAAAATGTGAATTAGATCTTTTTAAATGTTTAATTTATAATATTTTTTTTTTAAATCCAAAATTATTTAATTCTTAATTGTTATTCCACTGTAAAATAAAAAATATCTATACTTTTTTTTTGTTTGTGTTTATTTTTCTTTTCAACTTTATATATATATGTTCACACTCTACTATGTTGTATGCCATGAGACACATAACCATCTCAATGTATGTGTGTGTGAACATGCAAATTGCTATGTTGTTGTGTGGTAAGAGTCATTACTGTCTTTTTTCTCATCTTGTGGAAAAATGTAATTTTATGATAAGCCTTTATTTGTTTCCAAAGAAAAAATATGTAAAAAAACATATTTCTAACAATATTTTACATGACATACATGATTAAAACAAAACTCATTTATCAAACCATTTACTCATCACTATTTCCAGATATTTAACTGGCATTCGACAGCTAACAGAATAAATAGTGACCTGCAATTCTGAGATAAAGAACCCAGCCATTGGATTATAAGTACACAATGTGACCTGAATACTAAAAGAGGTATTTTAATTTAGATACTAAAAGATGCCTACTGTCCTGGATATAAAAAATACCTTTGCAAATCTTTGCTGTCCTTTGGGTCTTAGAGGCTGGAATCATGTTACCTGCCTATAATCAGCAATGTATGTTATACTCCTTTTAGAGACTTAAAGGCTGGTTAATATAAAATTTTAAAATTATGCCTTGCTGCTTTTTTAGAGACTATGGGGCTGGAGTTTATGACATAAGATTATGTTAACTGTACATAAAAAATAAATATATAAATTTATTAAGTGCTAGCAGATGATCTAATAATAACGCGAAAGGCTAAAACCTTCGACAGAAGCACCTTAAAAATGCTTATATGACAGCCAATCAGATGTAATAATGACTGCACATGGAACTCTCAATTCAAAAACACAAGCCAGAACATCTTTTTCTCATGTTCTGGCTTGTGTTCTTGAATTGAGTTCCACATGCAGTCATTATTACATCTGATTGGCTGTCATATAAGCATTTTTAAGGTGCTTCTGTCAAAGGTTTTAGCCTTTCATGTTATTATAAAAAGTAAATGTAAATATCAAAACTTGAAAGCAGTTTGGTATAGTGTTGAGATAAAAGACTCCAAGAACTTTTATAAAAACATTGCATCCTTAAACCAATAACAAAAACCCTTATTCTTCACTAGTAACAAACTCCAACAGTCAAAATCTCAACCCAATCTTCAAAATTCATCTTCTGCTCTTCTGTTCTAGTTTACATAAGAATTTTTTAAAATAGAAATAACATCATTTTTTTATAATTTATAATAAATTATAATCACATTCATATCGGCTTTTTCAAACCATTTTTGCGAGTAATTTATAATAAATTATAATTTAATCAGCAACTATATTCTTCCCACATATTACCCAGTAACACATTTTTTCCCATTTAATTATGTATCGAAATATAAACTTTTATTTTACAGGTGTAGTCATTTATGAATTAAATTTAGATGGCCATTTAATGCACTGATCATGAGAACTTGATCCAACCTCAATCTCCATATTGGGTGCTATTTCTAACAGTATGAAAGAAGTGATAACATGTCAAAATGGTACTCATTATCATCCCCAAATAATAAATACATTTAATGTATATGATAATTATCTCAAATATAAAAGTAGCATGGATCAGTATAAAATAGAAATAAATTATAGAATAGAAATAAATAATTATAATAATTATAAGCTATATCACAAGCATTTTTTATACAGGAATAATCAACAGTCATACTTTCTGACTGGATTTTATTATAAAATCTAGACTAATTGTCTAACCACTGCCAAATTTAAATCAAACTATAAAACAATCATCATTTTAAAATATCTGTCATAAGAATAATGTTGGGATTCTGATACATTCTGATCATCATCAATGCTCTGGTTATATAGTTACCATGAGTATACAAAATTATTATAAATTAATTTTTAACCTAGTTAACTGGTTGTTTGTGCTCTTCAGAGAACAATCTGGATGTTCAAACACAACCATATTTCTATGTACAAATTATTTATTATTGCTTTAGAGATAGTTCAAAATCACAAGGATGCTAGGAATGTGATTGTGCAGAAGAGAAAATATAAATGTATAAGTTTAATCAACTTTATTTTAAAGTCTTACTGTATCAATTTACAACTCTCTTAAAACACTAGACTATAATCAAATCACTCATGCTACTGATTTATAGAACAGACAGCTGGAGGAATAATAACTTTAACACTTATTTTTTAAATAATTATTTAATAAAATTAACTAAAAATTTATAAAGTCAAAATAGAAATGACAATATGATAATTCAAAATCCAATACATTTTTATAAAAAAAAATATAATTTCATATATCAAATAATCAGTTGATTCTTAATATTAAATTAATTATTATTTACTTTCATTATTTTCTTTTCAGTAATTAAAATTGGAAAACATTTCCCAATAAAAACAATTTTTTTAAATTAACTAAAACCCTCTTTCTTGTTTCTTATGCAAATGTAAAAGTCCTACTCAATTACATTTTGAAGGGGAAATAAGATTAAAAATGCATGTTTCAATAAAAGATACTAAAATTATTTATTATTACTTATAACTAAAAATTATTATGTATATATAAAATTAATTGTAAATGTAGATGTACAGGTTATAATATTTTCTATTACTTGACTTTATTTTTTTTTTAGTTTTTTTTATTGATTTCAGGTCAGCTTTTCCTTCTGGTTTTTCCAAATGATCAGATTAAATAATCAAAAGTTTTTCCATTAACTTTTTCTTTCTGTAGCTTTAAATTTCCCTTGTGTTTGTGCAGGGTAGGTAAATACAGCCAAAATCATCAATTTTACAATTTAATAACTTTTGGATTAGTATAGGCTAAATTATTCATTTTCCAATATAATAATTTGCAGATCCAGTTAACACAAACAGATAGTCATTTTTTTACATATAATACAAAGCTTGTTGCAGATTTCTCTCAGTGATAGTCTTGTTTTACATTCCTTCCAATGTTCAGGCTACAAGGTGAGATTTAGTGCTCAGTTTTTAGTTAAATTTTAGCACATAATTTTTTTAATCCATTTTAAGATACATTTTAAAACTATTAGTAAGGTTTGCCTTACCTCATATTAAACACTTAACTTTTCAGATTTTTTACAGCTGGGCTGCTACTGCTCTTCATTTTCTAAAAGCTGAGTCAAGACTAGACACTGAAATCTAATGCTTTAACCTGTCTTATTTTTTGGAAAATTTTACATTCATTCAATCATATATTATCTTAGACATGACAACATTAAAATCTGACCAATATATTCTATTTTTACAAAAGATAAATTTTAATCATAATTTTTAAAATTCCTCTTTAGTTATTTTTCTTTTTTCTTAATCGTGCCAAAAAAGCAGGATAATCTTTTAATTACATGTTGATTTGAACAACATTACTTTGTTTTTAACTTTAATTAATTGAAACAGTATTTCTTATCAAAAATATTAAAAATTTTATTTCCTTTAAAAACTGATAACAATTCTTTACAATTTTATTTATTTATCTCTCTTATTATTCTACTTTTTAAAAAATTAAAACTAATCAATAAATTACTGAAGAGAGAAAAAAATAATTCTTTATTTTATTTTTTATTCTTTTTCTCTCTCCTTTACAACTACCCTTAAATTATAAACATTCATATTATTATTTTAAAATGTTTGAAATTTTTATATTATCATTTAAGGAATGTAGTACTTTTAAATAAATTAATGCTTGTTATATAAAAAAAACATGAGAAAAATAAATATTATCATTTCCCCATTTTAAATTTATTGTTTTTAATAATCTTGTAATACCTGACATGGCCAGAGTTGGCTACTATCTACAATATTACAATATATATAAAACAATTGATATAGATTATCAAGACAAATTTAAACACTGAAGTGACTAAAACTCTTTGTCTGTTGCCAGTCACAAAGCATCAGCTTTTACATGCACTGTTGGTTTGATGAAGAGGTTGATGGTTTGATATTGGTTGTGATCACTTCTGCTTTGTTTAAAAGAAAGACAAAACAATATATAATTTATCAGATTGCCAAGCATAACTTCTTGTTAAAAATAATAAAATATTCATTCATCAGTTGATATTAGATGGTTATCTTGACTAAATATCTAAAAGTTTTGAGCTAAAATGAAAATATTTTTTTCTGCTATTCAAAATATTTCCAACATACAGCATTGGCATATCATAATGTGTGGCCCACTTTTCTAAATGACAAATAAAAATAATGACTTGGACAATTATTCTTATGGTTAGAGTGGCTATTTAGAGAGACATTATTCCATCTTCTTCAACAAGAAAACTAATTTGTTTCATTAAAAAACAAAATATTCTCTACTTTTTACAATAGCCTCAAATGTCATTGAATGAAAAATGAAGAAATAATATAAATTAGAATCCTAAGATGTTAAAAAATGTTATAAATGTTAGGAAAACAACACTTTATTTTAATGAGCAATATAAAATATATATAACAAAATTTCCCCAAAAGATATCCATTCTCAGAAAGTATTTTTTAATACTTTAACTAAACTGAAACAAATTTTACAAATATTTTTTTAAAAAAACCTCCTGGTGCAGAAATAGTTCATCTGCTTGCCATGCCTGCAATTTAAGATCTTAATTCAGAATGAGTGGAATTGTATTTTTTAAACTCAAGTAACTGATCCATAACTAACCAAACATTAAGAGAATATTTTTTTCTAAAAGATAAAACAAATAAAAAAATTTCTTAAACCATCATTGATGAGTACTGTTTCCTCTTTCACTGTTTCTTCCATGAGGGCCTATTATGGAAGATTTTGTCCTTCAGTGACCTACTATTTTTTAAACCATAAAATGTAGTCAAATATTTACAAAAAATAATTGATACAATAATAATTTGATCTCAACCAAAATTTAAAATTAGATATAAATCAGTTTAAATGATTTTATTAAAATAAAGTGTATTAAAATTTTTACTTTTATGTCTAATTGTATTATATTATATTTTAAAAATTGTTTTAATTTAAATATTTTAGTTACTTTTGTGTGAAGGTTCTGATTTTACTAAAAAGCTTACGCAATGGATGGATTATAAATGGAACATTGGAGATGCCGTAGCCATAATTATGTTCACTGTTGGAATGATAATGCGTTTTCATCACAGGGTCTTCAAAATTGGTAGATGGCTTTATTGTTTAAATATCATCTTTTGGATCATTCGCATATTGGATATTTTTAGTTTTCATATGTATCTAGGACCATATGTAATGACTATCAAGAGAATGGTAAAATATATATTCATTTTCATATAAATATTGAAATCTCTAATTATTTGTTGTTTAAAGTATTTATTCAGTTTTTACTTAGTTTTATTGTAATTAGTAATTTATGAATTATACGAGCAATTTCATAAAAAAGTATAAAAGAATCTTCATCGGTTAAGGGATTCTAAAATAAAGTGTTAAAAGCTGGAAAGCAATAACCAACTAAAATTTATCGATGATTGACTATTATCACATGATTATAACACCCTATATTACTAGTCGTTATGCAGAAAACAACATATTTAATATAAAAATTATAATGTCGTGTGTAATAAATATGCTATAGCATATATTTATTTATTAAAGTAATTGTGTATACGCGCATGCGCAAATACGTGAACATTTATGAAGACATGTTGAAATGGTATCGGGGTATGTAAAATAGGCCATATAATTTTCTAATTTTATCTATCCACTAGTCACTCAATAATGTATCAAATGTAATGCACACTACATCAGCAACCCCTATATGTGTGTGTGTATGTTCGTATGTGCGAGGGTGCGTGAAAATGGAAATTATCTCCATGTTAATGAATCTAAAATCAGTGCAAATAAGTGATATCTGGTGCTTACTTGATCCACCAATAAACAAGCGATTCTTTAAGTATTTATATTTAATAGTAATCAGAAATTGATATTTTATCGCTAGCTCAGTAAATATATTTGGATGAGATGTGTTATATTTTGAAAAAAAATATTGCTTTATAACCGTAATTTGCATAAATTATAAAGATGGGATTTGTGACTCCAGAAAAAATATAAAGAATAGAAACTTAAGTATAGAAAGATATTGTAAGTTTAAAAGCAAAAAAAAGATTGCTGATAGATAAAAGAAATGGGTAATAATGCCGAAAAGGCTTAATAGATTTAAGTATACAAAAAGCTAATATTGTTTATGTTGTGTTTGGTTGCTTGCCTCGTGTCTGCTGTAGTCGTAGAAGCATAGTAGAAACACCTTTGCTGTAGGAAATGGTTTCAATGGAGAACATGTTCAGTCATTCAGATAGACAGACATTCTATGTCTTGACTCCAAAAAGGCTGACTATTTATTGCCAGATCCCCTCCCTTAATTGCAGCAGTCGGATTCAGAGAGCCTAACCAATGGTAGGATTTTATACACATGTTTAGACATTGACCATACTTGTTTTTACCCTTTGGCCATATTTATACATTGGTTGTCCACATGTTTACACATTGGTTAGTAGCAATGAGTGCTCAATCTGATCAGATAAGGAATCTGGACATTCTGAAGGCAAGATCAGAAATGACATCCCTCCCCCTAACTAAATTTAGCCCTGGAGAATAATCATTGAGATGAGCAGAACAATCTGCTATCCACTTTGTTGGTTTCTCATGTTTATTGCTGTTCTTGTCTTCATATTCCTTGTTGATGGACTTGACCTTGGTTGTTTGCTGCTGTTTTCAGTTTCTGTGTGATTTATCTCAGTTGTTTTAGGTGGTGATGTGCAAAAAATCGAGCATAACATTGGGACAGGCAAACACCCTGTTGGCTCGGGTAATTTAGCATCAAATAGTCTAATGCATTGCTATAGATGCAATGAACAAATGCAAATACATACAGAATGTCCACACCACTATACAATATGCACATTTTGCAAGTGAGTTGGACATATAAAGGCTGCATGTCTGAAATTTAAGACAAACAGCTGATATGAGAATGGAAAAACCCATTCTAAAAAACAGCTAGGGCAAACTATAAAAAATATAAATAAGTTACCTGTATAAATCACATTAAAGATGATCAATATGGATTTATACATAGTATTATAATTAATAATATGCCAGTTAGAATGGAAGTGGACACAGGGTCTACAGTGTCTACTGTTTCAAAAAAGACTTGGGCTATCATTAATAATATATATATATATATATATATATATATATATATATATATATATATATATATATATATATATATATATATATATATATATATATATATATAAGCTGCATTTTAGCAGTGAGTCAATCTCAGATTATCAGGGCAATAAAATAAAACTGTTGGGCCAAACAACAGTTAAAATTACAATGCTTAACAAGACTATACACTTACCACTGGTGGTGACATCAGATGATCATAGCAACCTATTAGGCCATGACTAGTTCTTGGGTTCTGCAGTGACAAAGGTGAACCAGAACACAATATTAACTTAAATTAAATCTGATTACTCAGAAGTTTTCAACAAAGAAATAGGTCTGTACTTAGGACAACCAATCCATTTATCAGAGGTATTATTCAGAAGTTTTCAACAAAGAGATGGGTCTGTACTTAGGACAACCAATCAATTTATCAGAGGTAAAACCCATTAGTTGTCAGTACAGATCACTTCCTCTAGCTTTGTGAACTAAAGTAGAAGCAGAGCTGGAAAAGTGTGAGGCAGCAGGGATTATAGAGCCCATATATGAGCCCATATCATACTCAAAATGGGCCACCCCAATAGTACCAAACATCAAAAAAAAATGATGGGATGTATATGTGGATTATCAATGCATAATCAACAAAGCTCTTGATCCAGACAATTACCCACCTTCACCAGTCAAACAAATTCTATCCACATTATCAGGTGGTAGGTTTTTACTAAAATTGATCTAAAACATGCATACTTGCAACTACTGGTGGATGATCAGGCTGCAAGAGCATTATCAATAATAACCCATAAAGGATTATTCAAAAAGAACCAGATAACTCATAAAGGGTTATTCAAAATGAACCAGTTGCCTTTTGATATATCAATTACCCCAGCAATATTCTAGAGATTCATCCTATCAACTGCACTAAATCTGTTGTGTTTGGCTGAATTTCAGGTTTCAGACTCAAGCCAATAGTAATATTAAAAAGTATAAACACTCACTATTTAATATATATAATTTATTAGAACAAATGTACATACATATTATACAATCAATAAATACAACGTGATATATAACTTTGTCAATAATGAGCTGGTCATGCCAAATGACTGAACTCATTTCCAGCTATATATTTATTTAGCTTGCCTCATGAATTCTAGTCTAAAACTCTTCCAGCTGTACTGGATAGCTTGCCTCAACTTTGTTAAATGATTCTTCTGGCTGTACTAGACTGCTTGCCTTCAGTCTGCTGTAGTCATAGCAACTTCCAATCTTATTGTGAGACTTGCCTCACTGTGTAGACATATCAGTAGTAAATGTAATAGAAACACCTTCACTGTAGAAAGTGGTTTCAATAGAGAGCACATTCAGTCATTCAGGTAGACAAGCATTTTCTACCTTGCCTCCAAAAAGACTGACTATTTATTGCAAGATACTCTTTCCAGTCAGATTCAGAGAGCCTAACCAATGGTAGGATTTTATACACATGTTTACATATTGCCCATACTTGTTTTTACTCTTTGGTCATGTTTATACATTGTTTGTTACATGTTTACACATCAGTTAGTAACAACGAGTACTCATAATGAATCAGGACTAGTTCACTTCTGAAGGCAAGGTCAGATATGACAGTTTTATTAAAGCATTAAGTTATTTTAAACTAATTAAACAAAAAAATGCAGAGGAAGGGTCAGTTTAATAAAGATCTGAAAGGCTAATTGCAGATAAAAGGAATATACACTGATGCAATTAAAAGCTTGATGATAACTTGTGAAAAGACACATTGCTGGGAGGGGGAGAGGATAGCTGAATGTAAAGAGCTTTTACCTTTTATAATAATTAATATGAAATATTAAACTGCAGAAATGTATAAATAATGTGTGCTGAAAAGAACAGAAGCTTTTTCTTATTCTTTGTATGATGATGCTGTTGCTGTTGCATCATTGGATATCAGGAGTAAGGACCCATGAGGGACATCATCCCAGATACCAAGCCTCTGTAGGTGTAGGGATCTTAAACAGACCACACCGATTTTATTTTTGTGTATGCCTGGTAAGGCTCAGGAGAACTGTACAAAGTTGGATTGTGAGAATAGACAATTTTTGTACTATTTACTCAGGTCTGAGAATAGTTGACATTGCTTAGTCCTTAACAGTGGGAAGTATTAGCATTTACTGAGAACTAGGTTCATCAAATTATATTTAATGTATGATTTACTATAATGTAAATAAATATAATTTTCATCTTTATTTAATGATTTTTATTTCAACTTATAATCTACAGTTTTAGTCATTTGTTGACATTCAGCTTTATAACTTAATATACAACAAATTTGGTGCTGTCACAATCATATGCAAATGCTGGATGTAAGACACCAACAAACTTGGCACAGTCACAGTCATAATCGAACCCGTAAAGTTGTTTTTTTTTTCAAAAAGTGGTCCGGTCAAGGTAGGGTTGTTTTAGAATGTTTATAAAAAAAAATGTCTTTAGGACAGTCAGCGATAGCTGAATTCAATGTTAGTGATGCTGGAGAATGGTTGCTATATGCTACACAGTTAGAAAAAATTTTTTTTGCTTGATGGGATTGAGAACAATAAGAGAAAGGTAATGGTGATAATGTGTTTATCAGGAAGAAGAGTAATAGATATAGTAAATAAGCATTATGAGATACCCTTAAAGGAAACAATATCATATAAAGAGATAGTCAAAAAATTAGGTGATCATTTTAGCCCAGACAATCTAAGGAGAAGACAAATTAAGGGTGAAATGGTAAAACAGTATGGCATTAAAAGAATTAGTAAAAGAATGCTTATGTGGAGATTTTGTAGATGAAATACTACTAGATCAGTTATTTTGGGGTCTGTTAGATGATAGACTCGACAAAACCTGCTGCCAGAAATGGATTTAAATTTTGAGTCACTTATTAAGAAGGAAGTGGCTCATGAGATCATAATAGAGCAAGTAGCATTTTTTGAAAATAAAAGTGAAAATGAGAAAATTGCAATTGAAAAACTGATCAAAAAGAATGGGATAAAAGCAAAGCACAACCAAAAGAATGAATTGGTTTTTGGTGTGGCAAAACTGGGCACATGAAAAGAGAGTGCAAGTTTCGAAATGAAAGGTGCATAACTGTAAACAGAAAGGGCATTTGGCAAAAATGTGTTGGGAAATGGATAAAAAAGCTAGTCAGGAGAGGCATTGAAATAGAAAAATGAAGGAAGTGATAACTGACAATATTTTTAATATCAATAACATGAGAGCGAGTGGAAAAAATGTTTTATGTTACAGCTAGAAATCTGTAATAAAAAGTTAGAAATGGAAATTGATAGCAGGTCTGGAATATCATCAGAGGAGCTATGAAAACAGCTTAGGGAAGAACATACAGACATATCAATTAAAGAGACATCTGTCAAGGTTGTAGATGTAAGTGTAAATGAACAAGGAATGATAGGTTTAAACTATTCCATATTTTTTTTGTTGCTAAAATCTGTACTAATAAAAATTTTCTGTGAAGTAAAGGTAAAATAAATAAATATAATATTAGATTAGAATTCAATTTACAATTAAAATCTGATTAGAAGCAATAAATTACAAAATTTGAAGAAAAAAATACATATGTAGGTGGGAACAATATTTTAAATCAAAAAAGTAATACCGGTATACTGTGGTATCATATTCTATAAACCTGTCAAATAATTCCAATAAAACTAGAAAGTAAACTCAGTAAAATATTTTATAACTTTGAAGTAAATTTTTTCAAATTTTAAGTAAAAGTAATAAAATGGTTTTTTGTCCTAATCTTTTTAGGTCTAAATGTGTTGACAGAATTCATTTTTTTAATGTAATCAAAATGGCTAACAAAGAAATGAAATGCATAAACAATGCCATCAAATGACATTGTTTTTTTTTTTTTGCTTGAAGTTTTACTATAAAAGTGAAATGTAAGAATAATAAAATATTTTAACATATAATAAATTTTTGATTTATAAAATTATTAAGCTCATTTAAATCTACCATTGTATTAATATAACTAGTCAAAATAAAAAAAATAATTGTCAAGCAGTAGAGAATTTCAAAATTGGTGGAATGATGCATGATTAACAAAGGCACCGAGACAGTATGTGTTTTAAGTTCCCAAATAGTTGTATTGAGAATATCATTGGTAAAATGACATTATGAGACCAATCATAAATCTCTCTGTGAAAAAAGTGAAGATGAACAAAAAGAATATATTGCCCAAGCATTTAAAAATATAAATATTCAACCAACATCTATAATGAAATTTATCGAAAATCATTAAAATATAACTGCTGCTAGTTTTTTTATTTCAAATGTAATTGCCAAGCATGAGAAACCTTTTAATGGTTAGAGCATTACCTTAAAAATTTCAATAATCAAGAATTTGAATCCCATTCTGGTACTGTCACTGGTCAGGCCAGAAACACCTGAAGAAGAGGGAAAAACAATACCTCTCAAAATGTGCATATACTAATCTGTTTGCTGTGATATTACTAACAGTTAGTGCATATATTAACTTGTTTGCTGTGATATTACTAACAGTTGGTACATATACTAACCTGTTTGCTGTGATATTATTAACAGTTGAATGTATTTGGAATATTTAAATAAAATTAAATTGTTCTAAAGACATTCAACACCCATATTAGTTGATGGAAATAGTCCAATATAAAAATACAATAAGAACATCATCATCACTAACCTTTAGAAAAACAATATATTAAAGAAGCTTGGATGAAATGTGAACCAGTTCTTTTTAATGATTTTGAAAACAAAGCAAAAATTATTCAAAGAATAAAAGATTTACTATTGATTAGAAATACAGTTAAAGAAAGAATCCTGCAAATGGCAAACAACATAACTTAACCAACAACAAAAAAAGATATAAAATCTTTTAGTTTAATTTCTCCCTGCCTTGATGAAAGTACAGACATAAATGGATGAGCTTGTTTGGCTATTTTTATTCACTATTGTGTTGGGAATAATATCAAAAAAGAATTGATCAGTTTAACCTCTTTAGTAACAACAACAAAAAGAATAGATATTTGCAACAAAGTTTCAAATGTACTCGCTGAAAAAAAAATAGATGTTGCTAAAATTGTATCAGTAACTACAGTATAATGGTCAGGAAATAAGGACACTTTCACTATCTGCCGTACAGGGCACCACTAGGCTATTTGAACCTAGAAGATTTATAATGTAGACAGATACTTATTGTTAAGATTCTATTTTGACCATCAGCCCTAGACACTAGCTCAAGGAGTAGCTGAAATTTAAAATCTAAATTATTGTTATAAAGAACAAAAAAAAAATCAAACAAGCTACTGCCAGTAATTATCACAAAACATTTATTTACGCACATATAACTTTGAGGAATAAATTAATATTGCTCTAGATTTTATTTTTATTATATTTAAGTTTTAATATCTGGTACATTTGCACAAATGAATATTTATATACTGTAATATTTTAAAATGTTGAGTATAGATAGGCTACATAGACTATGCAATTAAAAACTTTTCAAAACATTTAACCTCAAGCTAAAAGTTCATAGCTAAACCAATGCTCGCTTCATGATATAAATATGCAACCAACGCAATAAGATGTTAGCATAAAACCATGCTGACAGGAATGTGCATCTGCAGCATGATATTATTTAAAAGAAATGATCCTTGTCCAGTGCAGAAATATGCATCTGGCGAAGGAATCATATATATAAAACATTAAAAAGAAATGCTTCATATGGAGGGAGAGTTTTGCTAACTTATAGTCCCTATCCATAGAGTGAAAAGGGAAATCAATGGCAGATAAGTAATTCACATCCATTGCAACATGATGGCTACACCTTTGAGTCATGCATTCATTCAGGCATGTTGCCCTGTATGCTGACATGCTTTACATAGCATTGATATAAACATTTTTATATCCCTCCACCTGCATTGATTCAACTATGAAACAAATAGTCTGAAATTAACTCCACATGACCTAACCCCAAACTTAACGACTTTATGCAGCCATCTACATCCAATTTTAAATTTAATAATTTAGTTAACAGATAAAAATAAATAAAAGAAAAAGGAAAATGATTAGCAAACATTATACATAAAATATAAAAAAGAAAATGATTACGTGATCTAGAGTCCTATTCCTGGTCAGACAAGAGTTCACTTATATTTTTTTCCATATTGAGTACTTATTGGAGACATATTTAAAAGAAAGTTCAATTGAGAAAAGTTTATACTTCCCCTTTGGTCTTGATGATTCCTCCAGATTTCATCCAGTTTATGGAAGTCCTTGCTGAATCATGGTCAGGAGGCCTCAGGCAGTATAATTGAAGGAACTAAATCTAGTGTCAGACTCCTACATCATGAACTCAGCATTATATGGCTAGCTGTAATACATAGCGAGATTAATAGTCAGATTAATTATAAATTTCCATTATTTCATCTTTTATAATTTTAGGCCTCCCTTATCACAAATTTTACAGATCCATTGAACATGACATTACTGATCCTAAAAATCCAGATGTTTTCTTTTCTGGCCCATGCATGGCTTGGTGCTTGCATAGGTCAATCTTTATTTTTTTTATATCTTATCTGACCTTACAATCATGCCCCAAGGGCTAATTTGCTTTACATAAATAAGTATTTTAATTTTCCGTTTTTAAGTTTTTAATAAATCAATTTTTATTTAGGATCTTTTCTTATTTATTTTAATTTAAAATAATGTAACAGCATATGTATACCATTGCAACAGATAGTGCTCAAGTATGATGGGAAAAGAAAATGATTGTCTCAGTTTATTTACCAACTGTATTGGACATTCAATTTGGGGTTTTCATTGCATTATAGATTAGTAGATTATATGTACAAAGATTAGCTTTAAGCCACTGGATGATGTTATGAATGTGATGACTGAGTCAATTTTATATCTACCCAAGCTCTAAATAAACGAAAATTTTAAAATTTATTGAGTGATGTGAATCAGTATACAATGGTTTACTTATGTACAACAATGTCTGATGGTTAAGTTGAGGAAAAGTTTTTCAAAGATTTATTGAGTATATTAATGAGAAAATCATTGAAAAATATAATGAATTAATAGATGTTGAATGGCTTTCAAAATTAATATTTTTTACTGATATGCGTTCACCTCTGAATGAATTAAATACGAAACTGTAAGGTTGTAATAAGACAGTCATGCTTGATTTGATCAAAGGATTTGAAGGTAAATTACAAATTTTCAACTGTGGTGTTATTTCTTACACTTTCAAATATTTTCCAAATATAAAAAAGTTATTGACTAATTTAGAATCTCATGAGAAGCCATATCAAGTAAAATTGATGCAAGAGTTTTGTGCTGTTATTCAATTGGTAATTTATGAATTTTTCTTTAAGATTTACACAGTTCAGACAATTTTCAGAAACATCAAAATGTATTTTATACCCAGACATAATATCAATGGATAGTCTCAAATTAAAAATTTTTGAATGGATTAAATGTGGAAGATATGAAAATGCAATTAATTGATTTTCAGTCCAGCTCTATATGGAAACAGAAATTTGTTGATTTGAAGAATGAGTTAGAAACAATATAAAATGATGGATTATAATGCTGAAGAGGAACTATTAACTGCCTGGAATGCTATTCCTAAACACTTAATTATTTAAAAAAATTAGCTACCACTATATTATCAATTTTCTCCTCTACATAGGCATGTGAATCATTGTTTTCAGAAAATAATTAAAGACGGTTTGAGAAATAGAATTACAGATGAATCTAGTTCAGCATGTACATTATTAAAAGTGACAAAATATGAATTAGATATAAAACATTTGGCATCCAATGTACAACAGCAAAAATCTCAATAAGTAATATCTATTTATGTTGATTTTATATGTTTATTTCCAAAATTTTGTTTTAATTACTATTATTTTTTTACTGTGCTCTTCTAAATAAATATCATTCACTTGTATTTAGCTTATTTAGAAATTTTGTTCATTCTATCTTTTCCAAAGACTTATCTTGTGTTTGAAGTGGGAGTATTCATTTATTGTTAAAAATTTACAAAGCGCATGTGCTATTGCTTAATGCTGATTATTAATATTACAGTTTATAAACATCTTGCTATATAAAACAAATAGTTTATTTAATTATTATTGTAATTATTATTTTCTTTTATAAACTTTGAAAAACTGCAATAATTAAGTTGTTTATATTTTGTTTTAATAACTGAATAGAATGACCATCATTCAATAAATATTTTTTTGGAAATTTTTGGCGTACACACCATAAAAAGGTTCACCACCACTGCACTAGAGCATATTATTTCTAGGTTAAGTCAAAGCATTTTTGGCATAGGAAATAACAAGCTCTTTTAAGCTAAAAATTAAGTTTAGGGAAGTGAACATTTTCTCCTAGACACTACATAGCAGCATCACAGTGGATCAATGATGTCTGGTGACTCTTAGCCAGTCATCTAGAGAAATTTGGTTTGCCATCACTGTAATGAAGATATATTGCAAACAAATACTTTTCCCAGTGATATATGTGTTGCTTCTCTCCAATTATGATTGGGTGATGAGCGGTGTTGATATTCTTTCTTATTTGCTAACTTCTCTCTCTTAACATTTAAAAATTGACATCTGTAATTCAGTGCCTAATCTATCTCTTCTAATCTGATAATTTCTGGCTGATTCTAATCTTTTTTAAACTGAATTTAAAAATTATTTGTAATGCTACCCATTTGTTTTCTAAAAAACAACAACAACAATTTTCCACAACTCACAAGATAACTCACCTAACTGTACAGAGTGTTTTCTAAAAAAATATATTTTTGATCTTCTCATCTTGCTTTCAAAATTTTAATTATATAAGGATATCTGAATAATAAGTTGTTTTTCTAATTATATTTTATAATAGCTTTAACTTTTACATAAATAAAAAAGTATACTTGAAAATATTTTTATATTTTAATGTTATGATTTTTATAAAATTGAATTTCTATAATTAATTTGGCCATAAATTACAATTTAAAGTGGCTTTAGCGCTATATGTCTGGAAATTATATTTTAAATTGACCACACTCACTGTTACAAGATAAGGAAAATCCAAGACAGGGTAATGAAAATGGAATTTTTAATTAAGTAATCTTCATGATTACATTCTACAGAGTTTATAAAACTTTTTTAAAATATATAATTATTTAATTTTCAGCTTTGAATTAATTCTAAAAGTCATCTATGTAACTCTTGTTTTGACAGAGTAAACGAGCTAGAAATACTAAAATCAATGAGAAATAACATTAATACTCTGGAGAGCAATAATTTTTGTATAACATACATATTTCCTTGTTGTTGTTTTTTTATATTTTATTTAATATTTTATGACCATGGTGTTTCAAAGCATAGGAATTTTTATTTAAAGTTACTTTCTTAATTTTAAATCTTTCCTACTTTTTTAATACTTTAAATTTAACTTTGTATTAGTATTGTAATGATTTGATTTAGAATCATCATAATATTCCCTTCCATGATGAAATTGGAACAAAATAGGATTGTCACATTTCTGTTTCCCTTGTGACTTCTTTTCGACTAATTTTGTTTCTATTCGATTCTCAATTCTCATGCTAACTGATTTATAACTTTTCTATGATCTTACAAGCTAGTATATTTACTTTCTGACTGTTCTAATTCTTTTTGAATCTTTATACATGATAAAACTGTATTCTATATTTATAAATATTGATTGGAATTTCAAAGGGACAATATTTTTTAATAATGGAATATTTTTAAAAGGTTTTAAAAATTATTTTAAAAAGGATTTATATGGCTACAACTCTCAGCAGATAACTGCTCCAGACATACTAACATCTGATATTTATTTTTCCAATAATCTTTGGAATCTCAGCAAACATCACATAAACTCCTATCACCATCAAGATTCACCAAAAAAATTTGCTCAATTCAGAATTTTTTAAGGTTTTTTTTTTTTTAATTTTTTGCTGATATTCAAACCCAGAGTCAGATTTCCAATTAGATCCAGTTTGTGTTATCTCTTGAAGCTTTGTCTTGGTTTTTTTTCATTGTTTTTTTAACTGATGTGGAACTACCATATGATAATGATCTATATCTGTTCTTGATATCATGCTGATATTCTTTTTTTTTATCTCTTGGTGATGAGATCCTCATGAAGCATGGATGCTCCTTATATAATGTCTAAAAGAAATGGCATTTATAATAAACTAAGACAAATAATGGGGAAAAAGTTTCAACACTACTGGTAATTTTTTAATAAAATGATTTCTTACACCTTAATACATATTTATAAAGAATTAATTAATTAATTAATATAGATTAAAAGAATATATAAAAGTCTAGAATTAAGTGCACCTTGATTACATTTTTATGAACAAACAATTATTTTTAAAATTAAAAGCACTGCAAATATTGAACAGAGGATTTGACATTTTCTGTTCTTTTTCTGGAAGTTGCAATATGGATAAAAATAGCCTATGCTTGATAACATATGTGTATGGAATCACATTAATAAGTTAAACACATACACGTGAAGGATGGATTTATAGATATATTCCAAGATTTACAATAAAAGAAATGGCAATTATGATACATAAATGTAAAATCAGAATATCATTTCTGATGAGGGCCTTCAAATATTAGTTCATCTGATCATATTTAGTAAAGGAGATGATCTAAAATTTTTCCACTGAGAGGTCCTTGTTTATAATTTTATAGTAAGATAAAATAACCAGTAATGTCTTGATAATAAAATTTCTTATCAGAAAAATAAGGTGACTTTAATTTTGATAGAACTGAAATTATTAAAATGTGTAGTTTCTAATCTTAAGTTAGATATTTAATTATGCAAACTGATTGGCTTGGGTTCAAAATCTTAGGGATTTTAATTTAAGGCAATTAATTTAATAATAAAAATGGCTACCAAATGTATAACTATATTAGTTCAATTTTGAATTAAGGAAAAGCCAGAAATTGTTCTGTAAATAGAGATTAAATTGCACTTTTATTTGGTATCTACTGATTATTTGATTTTATAATAGATAGTTTTAAAGGAGAATGCTAGTCATTATATATATTTAGTCACTATATTTTTTTATGTATATAAATCATTAGTTATTAAGGCAACCCTGACAATAGATTAAAAAATGGATATCTATTTTCAAACTTTGTCTAACTTCTTTAAATAGATGTTAAATGATAGAAATGGTAGATAATTGAGTAAAATTAGAAGTCAACTGGGAAAGATAACAAATTGGTTGAGATAAACTGTTTGCAGGCATATTATAAATAATCATTTTTGAAACTTTTCAAATGTATTCTCCCAATACTATAAATATAATAAATCATAAGTGACAAAAAAGTCATTATATATAAATTATATCACCATAACATTTTATCCTTTTACATCACCAGACATCCAAACGCAATTCTATGAATAGATCCTATCTATATCTAAGTTCTTTATATAGATCGTAAGTGCAAGAAATGGCAGATAGAGAAATTTAAACAAATTTCAAATAAATGCTCCAAAATAAACTATTGCAAGTTGAATAACGAATAATTATTTTTACAACCTTTCAAACGCGAAGACTATGTGATAATTTATATATAATAACCAGTTAGCTTTTTGGCATTTATAATTTATTATTTTGAAAATATCGAGAATAGTTTGTTTGAAAGATTGTAATAATAATTAATTAATAATCTCTTTAAAAGTTATTTGGCTGATTTAAACTTCTCAGCAGTTTTAATTTCATTCTGTCTATAGATAAAAATAGAAAGTGGATGTCCATTTCTTATCTATTTGTTGTGTTGCCGGAGAAGAGATTAATGGCTGGTAAGATACGATCAGTTAACATTAGATATTCATACTTTAATATATATAAATAGTTGAAAACTAGGCACTATTCACAAACCTGGGAGCTTAATTGTAATTATAGGGGATTTGAACACAGATTTTCAAGCGCCCTTCAACTATCCACACTATCTCATACAACTGATACACATGTGTATGGTCATGTGTATCAGTTGTATGATATAGTGTGGATAGTTGAAGGGTGCTTGAAAATCTGCGTTCAAATCCCCTATACTTACTTTAATATATATATATATATAATAAAACATATTAATATATATATATATATAATAAAACAAAATATTGAAAATAACTTTACAATTTTCAATATATATGTGTGTGTAAACAAATAAACAAAATATGATAAAATGTTGTTTAAAATAACAGTCATGCAATTTGTTAACTATAGCTTTTTTATTTATTGAGTGATTAATTCATATAATTGTAGAATTAGTTACAGTGTTTATATATATATAATATTAAAGTACATTATCGGAAAAGTTATTATAATGAAAATTCACTATATCTTTATATCTTTTCCTGTTAATGTAGCAGTTACTAAGAGAAAATTACTTGAACTAAGAACGTAGTTATAAAAGTTAAAAATATTTGGCATGTCAAAATGTTATATGAGTTACTAAGTTTTTTAACAGTTACAAAAAATTGAAAATAATATATAATAAAATTGATATATATAAAGCATCATAGCCACTCATATATCAATATGCTAGAAAAGATTATTCCATTTCAACTTAGTTTGTCTTAAAGTATATAAATATATATAAATGTATCAACATGTGTGAAATTAAAATTAAACTGGGATATTGTTCAAATTTTAAATTAAAGAATTTAAATTTAAACTGTAAATGTAGTTAAACAAATATTACTTTTATTAATTCAAAATATATATAAAATATCGAACACCAAACACTGGCTGGAAAATATATTAAAAATTTATAATCGCCCATATAGCAGTGCTAGTATTCAGTTCAACTTCACACCACCTGTTCATAATTGTTTAGTAATGACTAAAAAAAGGTGGTTCAATATAAAATGGCTCATAAAAGATATATAAAGATATTTCAGTTCTATATAAAAATGTTACCATGGTTACTACAACTCATCTTCAGGGAACCTTGGTTTTTAATCAAATGAAAGAATTTAGATTTAAAATGGTTTTAGCATAATAGATTATATTCAAGTATTATTAGGTTATAGAAAGAACCAATGATTATAAGATACCATTTTGCTCTGGATATATAGAATATAAAAAGACATTTAGTTCTGTAAGTATTTCTACAGTGATTAAAGCTTTGAATCATCAAGATATATATCTAGAATGTTGTCATATTTTGAAAAATATTTATCAAAATGCAATAGTAGTGATTAGATTTTATGATGATACTAAAAAAATTAATATTGAGATGGATATATTTCAGGATAATTCTATATCTCCAAATCTTTATATAGCAGTTTTACAAAAAGGATTTTATGGATTAAAATGGAAAGCTATGGAATAAAAATAAATGGAGATCAGTTAAATCATCTACATTTTGAAAGTAATGTGGTTACTTTTGCAAATAATACTTTAGAGCTTAAAAAAATATAAGAATTATCAAATAAAACTAACAAAGAAAAAATAAGTTTAAAAATAAGTGCTAAACAAACTAAAGTAATGTTCCAGGGATTTTCCCAAAAGAAAAAAATAAAGATTAATAATGAAGAATTAGAAAAAGTTAACAACTACAAATACATTGGTCAGATTATTACTATTATTACAACAGATGGAAACATAATGGATAAAATTAATCACAGGGAGTGCTTTTGATAAATATAATTTAATACTAAAAGAAAATATGCTTATGAGTTTAGAAAATGTTTTTAATAAATGTGTTTTACCAATTCATACCTATAGATCTGAGACCAAGCAATTACTGAAAAATGTGCATAACTTCAAAAAAAGCATTGATTTTATTTTGATTCTATATCAAGAAAATCTGCTTTGAACATTTTTCTGCATAATGAAATGACTATTAGTAAGATAAATGATTCACTCTTCTTTTATATTGATAAATTAATTTAAATAATGTTATATATAAGGGATTCGAACTCAGACTTTCACTAGACCCTCAACTCTCCATACCATCTCATGTTGCTGACCCACCCAATCACACACATGTTGAAAAGATAAATAATCACCAATATATGTATTTCATGTTAAACCAGCAATTATCAGTTGGTCCAGATTTATATCTCCACACATATATACAATCAGTGCTTAGCTTTATATTAAGATAGCCAATCTTCATATTTTAATGGACAGACTTCAAACCATTTCTACCCACAACTTTTTAGCTGTTTATTTTATTGAAAATCTGATGATGGAATGTTCAAAGCTCACCTTAGTGCCAAGGTTGTCACCCTACCCATGTTAATGTTAGTCATTCTGATCCCTCATGTACCAAAGAATAATCCATTTACATACATATGTGAGGGATAGCCAGACCTTTGACACTATGTTTCAATATGTAATTTAACACACTATACAGGCTTACACGCACCTTCACATATATAATGTAATATGTAAGGATTTGAACTCAGACTTTCACATGACCCTCAACTCTCCATGCCATCTCATATTGCTGACCCATCTTATCACACATGTTGAAAAGATAAATAATCACAATATACATATTTCATGCTAAATCAGCAATCATCAGTTGGTCCAGACTAAACAGAAGAAGAGTTTACATATTTGTTTTCAAGAGTTAAATCTGAAGGGGAGTGTTAATGGAAGGAAAGATTTAAGCTATAAGAGATAACAATTGAGGTAGATTGTTAATTGATAAAATTTTTGATCATGATATATCTGGATAAAAATCTGAGAGAGTATAGGAATGAGTTAAACTATACCTTGTTATTTCTTTTGAACACATTGTATTTCTTATTGTCAAATATTATGGAATAGTATGTAAATCACATGATTCTTAGTGTGTGAATAATTAAAGATGCATTATTAGACTGAAAGTATTTTATGTATTTTTTTAATTAACTGAACTGCTTGAGGTTGATTGTATGTTTATGAAACATAAATAGGTGTAGAGTTAAAAAGTATTGGCAGGTTTGAAAAATATATAGCATTTATTCTGGATAATTATTGCACAAAACACATGTGGGTTCAAGATTTAGCTTGAATTAGTCATTAAAAAATATTTTGATTAGAATTGTACCCGGGAAAAAAAAATTTCAACTATGATAGAGAAGCACAAATGTTCTGGAACTTGGTTAAAATTTAAGAAACTAGCAGGGTTGTCCATTCATATCTGGATGAATGTCATCTTAAATGATATACCAATGAGAGATTTGATATTATACTGGTTTAACAGATCAGCATACTCATTGGCATAATATGTAAAAAAAGATCATCTGATATATAAAATTGAAACAAACAATGGTATTGGAGAAGATATGGTACTAAGTATTAGATTAATAAGTGTGGCAATATATATTTTAGTCTTAATCTAGCTCACAAAAGATTTGGGACATATTAAATTTAATGAGCTCTCCTCTGCTTTGCATATAGAAAAGCATACTGTTCTGATGAATAGAAGATGTGAAGATGAATCACAGATGTATGCTTTTATTACAGATAAGAGTTTGTAATAGATCTTATTAAAAAGCAGCAGTGTCCACTAAGAATAGCATTCACTATATGAATTTTTACAAGAGGATATAGATGTTTTAGGCAAAATACATTTATTTTCATATAGAATGTGTTCATGATGACATTATTTAAATGATGGCTTAATTGTATTTTAGACAGATTAATTGTGATGCCAAGAAAAGATGAGGAGTTACCCATGAAGAAAGATGGTAATTTACAGCTTGTAAACAGTTGCTATAAAAATGATTCCCAAATTTGTCTTATAGAACTAATTGATATTTGGAAAGTTTCTAAAATATTGAGAACGATGGAAATGTCTTAATCTAGTCAATTGAGAATATAAGCTTACACTTGCCAACATCCATCTGGCTGATATATGGTCAATTAAGTAAGACAGATTTATTGATTACTTTAGGTTTCAACGTTATAAACTCCCAAGCAACTAGATCATATAATAAATATATTTTATTTATTTCTGTTTATATTTAAATATATACATTTTAGAATTTATATATTTAAAGAAGTAAAGAATGAATTTAATGAAATTTATAATAATTTGACTTGTAAACATTGAATGATTATATCATTCATGTCTTATAATAGTTAAATATGAAAATCTAAAATTGAGAACATTATTGTTTTTTCAGAACACCACGTGGCTTCAATACTTTCATTTCCACTTTTTAAATTAGTATGAAGATAACCAATTGACATAGAATAGTTTAAACAATCAAAAACGTTTTGATGTTTATATCAATTAGTTAATCGAACTTGATATCTTAGTTTATTAAGCTGATTTGTAGGTAATTAATCTACATGCTTGTTGGGAAAAATTTATCTTATAGAAGTGTGATTAAAAAATAGTTTTATCTTGCAATAGAATAGATATGGCTATCAGTTTCTACATTTGATATTTCCTCTTGCTTCTCCTTTATTTAATTGTCCTTAATTTTATATCTACAAACTTACAACTATTATAAACTATACATCTTGTAGCATTTAAAACGCATTCTAAAATAATGAAACCTTTTTACATCATTAAAATTCATAATATAGCTCCACATTAAAGTAAACTCCACAGGGAAAAAAAACATATAATTAGGTGCCATCAAGACCACTTAGAAAATAAAGTTATATTATATGTACATTATTTGAAGGGCTTTTTTTTTTTGTTGGTATTTTGACATTAAATTTTGAAGTATTAACATCTTGTATATTGTAATATCAGAGTATGTGTGCATTATTATATTTATAATTATAATGATTAATTTGTTTCTTTTTTTTCTTATTTTAGATCAAAGATGTCGCTTATTTTGCTATTATTTTATTTATTATGATCTTAGCTTTTGGTGTCTCTAAGCAGTCCATTCTCAATCCAAATAAAGAATTTAATTGGTTAATGGTGGAGCATGTTCTTTACCAACCTTTCTTCATTGTTTTTGGAGAGCTTTTTGTAGAAGATATTAATCGTAAGTTGTTATTGTGATGAACTTATTTAAAAAAATTTTTTTTTAAATATTTGTTTTTAAAATTTTAATATATTCTATTCTAAAAATTTATATAATTTAAACAGATGTCACAAAACAATCATAAGAATTTAATAATATTCTTGAATCTGTTAAGAGGCATTTAAAAATTACAGAGATTAATAGTCAGTAATATTCATTTATACTTTGACTATTATATAATTATTAGATCATCTATGAATATTAAAAACATAATTATTGCCTTCAGAATTCCATATTCAGTTTCTGAATAGTTTGACTTCATTCAAGTAGACAAGAAACTGAAACTATTTAATAACTTCTAGCTTTTATTGTTTTATCCAAGATAATGATAATAATAATAGAGTTTCACTATAATAAAATTGATACTTTCTTCAATTTTTTTCTTCTTTTTATCATTTAACTCCATCATATTGCAACTATCGACTGACACATAAAATCAGACTATCTTTCTTAATAACATTTCATGAAAACATTAAAATATCACATGATTACCATTTCATATGCTTACACATACTGTTAATAAGAGTACCAAACTTCATACAGTTGTGCCACTAAGTGAAAGCTTTAATAATCATATGAAATGATGATCGTGTAATGTCTTGATGGTTTTATATCTATCCTGCCTCTAGGATAATGATGATTGTGGTTTTTGAAAAACCAAAGATACCAAAATGTATAGATGCTGAACTGAGTTCAGGTCTATGTGACTATACAAGCAAATGATATTGGGTTGGAAACATTATGGTGTTTACATCTTGGGCTCCTAGCTTTATAGTTAGCCAAATAGGTAAAAGGTGGCTGCTAGGTGGTTGCATCAGATCCTAAGATCTAGATGCAGTGCTCTCAAATCCAAGACTCCTCATTGAAAAAAACCACAAGCTTGAAACTAATCTGGGGATGATGGATTTCCTGCATCCATTGATCATAAAGGATTACACTGGATGTCATTACTTTATGGAGTTTGGTACTTTTATTAACATTTAATGAAGTACCTTTACTCATCAGGTGAGATAGCTATAGGTATTTATGGCCTTAATCAATAAGTTTTTATCCACTTTTAAATTACTTTAGTTTTTATGAGGACATCCTCATCTCAATTCACCATTTCACAACTGTTCACCAATGCAGAAAATCAAATCACTCTCTTTCACTATGCAATTTAGTTATTTCACAATATCACTTTTTCTACCAAACATTCAGCTAAGTAGGTCTCCATAAAAAAAAGCATCAGTACCTTACTATTATTGGTGAAATAATACTAATCTGAAATTTTAAACATAAGGTAAAAACAAAACAACTTGTAAAAGAAAAACAGATATTATAATGTAACCATTTTTAATATAATTATCTTTGAACATACATAAATTTGTTAATAAATATGACATCATGGAATTATTACACAAACCTTAATAAAACTATAATCTAAATAAAATACTGATAACAATGAGCACATAGTGATCGGTTGCTATCCATCAGAATAGAATTTCAAAACAGTGATTAACTCAGCTAATTAGCATTCTTAAATATTATGATGGAGAGTTTAATAATGATCTCTACTTAAAAGTTTACTAAAAGAAAATATTTGCTGCCTTGAAATATTGGCATACCATTATATATATATATATATATATATATGGTATGCCAATATAATATATATATATATATATATATATATATATATATTAAAATAAATGAAAATAACAATTAAGACAATTATAGGCATGACCTCAGTTTTAAAGAAATTTAAATAATAACCGAGTACAGTTATTTACATTAAAGAATGAAGTTACATTCCAAATGTATTTAGGCAAGTTTATACAATTTACTTTATAAATAATTTAATTTAATAGAGTTTTAGAAAATAAGATTTAACATTCATTATATTAAATAGCTAGCTTAATATTAAATTACAGGTTTAAGATTAATTTAATTTAGAGAGCTCTGTGGTTTTGAAGTAATATTACTAATCTCTCTGCAGCTTGGATTTCAGGCATTTAAAGATAGGCAATGTGGCACTCTTCTTTAAACAGGTTGCTTGATGATAGCATTTTTTTTCAATAGCAGGCTGTGACTAAACTTTCCATCCTGATGATGATGGTCACATGCCATTGCTGCATGTAGAATGGGGTTTGAGATGATGACTCTCCACAGGAAAAATGGTAAATCAATGGCCTTCCTATTTGATCATCTTAAATTTCAATTGGGTGTAGATTCTCATGGCAACACATACATAATTTACAGAGTCAGCCTTTTGAGTCTCAAAATATAAGCTATTTATGCTAATTTAAAATCCTATATTATTTTTGTCACAAGATAAATTTAGAGCAAGTAAATCCATTAGTACTTGTTTACAATTTCAATTTTAATTTATAAAATTGACTTAACTATTGTTTAAAATTTTAAGTCAAGTAATTTTAGCTTGGCTTGACCACCTTGATTTCCAAAGGAATCTGGAATAGTGCTGGTTCAATGCATTTTGTTATTGACTAGGTTAAAATTTTGACAATACTATTGTAAAAATATAGATTTAGAAAGTTAGCCTACCCCCTATTTTAAAACAGGTACGAGTGGCATGATTTTTATTTACTACATTTAATTTAAATTTAGAAATTTAGCAAATCTTTACAATAATATTTGGCTATATACATAACATGGTACTGTGTGGATTTTATATATATTCTTGAGGCAAAACTAATAAAGTGACTTCTTTTTAATACTTAAATCTATCATTTTAAAAGATCCAAATTTAAATACATGACATACTACAATATATGTGTAAGCTGATAATATTACTGTCATTTACTTGCATATATATGTGTGTTGATACATATATAACTATAAACATGCTTCTATGCATGTACTCTGATGGGGTTCAAATCTAGCACAGATGGAGTTATGGGATAAAATAGATGAAACCTATAGTATGCTAGGAATATACTGTTTCAATACAAAATGCTAAATTACTCTTCCAAACTTTGCTTTTTTAGTAATATCCTCTGCAAATAAATATAAAGTCTTAGCATTAATCCTTTATTATCTCTTTACATTTTTAAAATAAACTTTCTTAATTCTAATGTTAATACTAGTGCATTAGGCAATTTAGCACAGTGTAGACTCAGATATCAAAATCTCCTGGTTTAATTCTTATCTGAGAAAAGAAAAATAATGACTTATTGTATTAAAAGTCATGTTTAACTCTAAAATGAGAAACTACCATTAAGGTTTTTACTCAACTTGCCATTCTGCATAGAACTTAATATATATTTTTAATGTTTATTATTATTAATTTGTATTTTTAAAATATATAATTAATAAAAGAAACAATATTATTTCTAAGTATATATGCAGATATATATGTTATTTATTCATCGTAGCTGGTTGTGATATAGGAAAAGCAACATGTACAACTGGTGCCTGGGTCACTCCTATATTAATGGCCATTTATTTATTAATGACCTATATGCTTTTAGTCAACCTTTTAATCGCCAAATTTAAGTAAGATTTTTTTTTTTACTATTTTTTACAATTAAATTAAGACTTTTAGTTACTATGTAGAAATTAGCTTCACTGTGTTTAAATTGCTCTTTAAAAAGTTGCCATCTAAAAAATAAAAATGCAGACTAAAAAATATGATGAATGATCAATTTACATATGAGATGGATTTTGTGGAGGATTGTATCCTTATTATAGTTATTTATTGACAATATATGAATATAATTATGAAAATTGAATTTATATGTATATATATACAATTTTAGAAATAAAACTGATCTTATTATGTTTCATCAAATAATAGTGGGCTCAAAATTATATATATCTATTTAAACATATAATTACACATATATACATACACAATATGTACTTTATAGTATAAAAAAAACCTTTTTAGACAACATTTCATTGCCCTTTTTAATGTATTATACATATATTGTATCATTTTCTGGTATATAAGGTCTTATTTTATGCACTATAACATGTTAGTTAATCAAACTAATAAAAAAAAAATCTCCAATTATGCATGAATTCGGATATTTCAAGAACATAGTTATATTTTCTGATTAACTGACCTAATATTTTATTGTGATTTGAATTGCCAGTGAAATCAGTCTTTAATTTGTTTAAGAGGGTGCCAGTATCTGTGGACCCATGAACTCTCACCACATTGCATCATCAATTACAATGCAAATAACTAAAAAGCAAGATTGGAAATTACATTGTCTCATCACTTAATTAATATATTATATGAATTTTTCCTGAGGCTTTAAACACACATATTGGCATAGGTAATTTATACATTTCTCAAGCAATTATTTACAAGCAAAATCTAATAAACTAAAATGTAAAATGTACAATTAAAATGATATATTAGTGATAAATATTTTATTAACTCGAATTAAAATTTTAAATGATAATTAATAAAAATAGAAGGAACATACATATGCCCATCCAGATAATAATGTTAATCAATTAATTAAAACAGTTTATGTTATGATTATCTTCTTAAGTAAATAAAATAGTTCCTTGAATAATAAAACAATGAATGTCTCTTTATCAATATTATAAGCTTATAATTTAAGTTTAGTTTGCAAACATTGAACCAAATACAAGTTACAGTATGAATTATAACTTACCAGTAAATCCATATGTGTATGTATATCATAGATTATTGTAGCATACATGTATTTCTTGGGATTTCCTCTGTTGATATTTTCAAGTTCCTGGCCATTTTAAGGCTAGTCTTGAAAGTTTTTTGGAGTGACCTTTTTATGATGAAAGAAGATGTCCACAAACATTCCAGTTTCCACTCCCACATGATGACTTGGTTCAAAATATGAGTAGTTCTGGATAGAGGCATTTTCTCTATTCAGGACTCATGAAAATGCCAGTCAAGAAAAACAAGACAAGACCCTGCTTGATGTTATTTGCTTCTTTTTATACTCTCAATCAGTTTTTTGAGATTTCTGTGCATATATTTTTTTCTTTTGTTTTCTTATAAGAATACAAGTCTTGTACATTCTTTTTAGCCACTAAGTTCTTTTATATATATATATAAATTCCTTTGGTGCCATTTTTAATTAGCATTTGAAGGATATCATTCTGATGGTAATCATTTACATTTGGAATGTCTTTCTTTTATTTATCTGGATCAACAATGTATGCATTTCTATTCCCCCCACATTTAACCTTAATTAAATAGATAATATGAAACAACAAATAACTTTCATTGTACATATCAAAAAACAAATTATACTAACTATAAAAAAACTAAATTGTATTCATTGAACAATTTTCAAATCTTATTTCTTTTAGCTTTTAAATATTACAACATGCCAACAATTAAACTATATATATATATATATATATATATATATATATATATATATATATATATATATTATATTTATATATATATTATTTTTAATGTTTTCATGTTTGTATGATGTAGATAAATTGTAACTTTTTGGGCTGTACCATGTATTCTTTTTATATAAACCTAAAGACAGAATATTTTTGGAACACCAAGGATTTTATGAAATTCCGTGTTTTCAGTGATCAAGAGGCTATGTGGGTCAGTCTAATAGATGAATAAATGTCAGGGTTAAGGAACATAGAAATGCTTTTAATCAAAAAATTAGCACATCAGTTTTACTTCCCATTTTTTAGAAGCTGGTCACAAACCTGATTTTGACAATACAAAAACACTCGCTAATTTGGAAAGATATGATTTAAGAACCATGAGAGAGTCAATTGAAATATTAAAGAGACCTACTGGTTCAAATAAGGCTGATGAAGCACAGCGTTTTACAGCTATGTGGAAACCTCTCATTTTATCTAATATTAACTTAAAATTAATAGGTGAAAATACTGAGGGAAATGATAAGCCTTATATTGTGAATGCTGAACTACTTCAAGTTGGATCTCATTTCTCATCTCACACACAGTCACGTTATTATTTAAGATCTAACAGTTTTTTTAAAAAAGTTAACCTTGATAATGGCGGGTGCTAGTCCATTGAAATATCAGTGTTTAATGGAAAATAATACATGGTACAGCCCAAAAAGTTATAATTTATCACAGCTCTATATACATAATGTTCCCATCAATAAATATTTTATACTAAAAGAGCAATAAAATGTTTGTGAAAAACTTTTTTATATTAAAAAATATATTTGTTATAAAACCTTTTTTAGTGTTATTTATTTACATATACGCAAAAAATATTACAATGAATTATATTTATTTCCATTTTATAATAAAAATGTAATATTAATAATAAAGTATAAATTTTTTATTTTGTAGTCATTTTCAAATGCAAAATGAAATTGTTAGACATACATCACACTTTTTTATGGGTCAGATAATTGGCTTAAAATAGTATGTTTTATTATAACTAATTAAAATTAATTAATGAGTTTGCAAATGATGAGGTTTCAGATGAGGGATGTACTAATAGAATTAAAAAAACTCAAAAGTATATATTTATATAAAAATACGTATTATTCTACTCTTAGATTGAGATTGTACATTGGTATTGATATTGGCATTAAATAAGTGTTGACTGCTTTTATGTATTAGAATATATTCATAACTCTTGATTTTGATCAATTAACTAAATGCTATCGAGAAACTTTTCAGAATCCACACCCACCATATCACTTAGTCATTTAGATGCACACAAGAATTAATAGATGTGGAAAATTTTAAAAAAATAATAAAATCCATTGCAAATTCATTGCAAATACACATTAAAAATACTGTTCTAAAATAATATCTGTAAATAAATCTCTTTAAAAAAATGTGATCAAGCACCTTTGCTTTTTTGAAAAACTTTCACTGATATTGGAGGAATAAAAATAAACATTGCTAAAATATCATCTCCAATAATTATAAGAAAAGTTTTTGATTTTGGAATTAGGGAGTTTGAAACTGAGTTCAAGTCCCCTTTAATTACATAAAAGCATATAATAAAATAGAAAAGAGACTATAATAAAAGTGGGATTGATATTTTGTAGCTGTAAATATAAGTCAGGTACATGTCTAGAAATAGTATAAATAGTATGTATTATATTGATGAGTATAGATATTTATATATGAATGTTTTTTATATAAAATATAAATATTAATATATACTAGATTTAAAGCAATAAAAATTTATATGAATGTAAATTCCAAAACAACATGTACTTATATACACCCATATATATTTTCAAATTTTTTTAAACTTTTATTACTGGATCTCTCACTGATATGAAAGATTTTGCGATGGGGGGGGGGGGTGCACTGATACAAAATTTTAAAATTTAAACACACACATGAATTATTTATCAATTATACAAATTATTTTTAAAATGACAATTTAAAAATCCCATAAGTATTCATTATATCATAATTAAAATTGAATAATTCTTAATTATTTAATTACCTATTACAATTTCCATTTTAATTATAAATTTATTTAAACGCACATTGATTACGTAAGTAATATTTACTAAGAATATGAAATAATTGTGAATTGTTTTTCTATAATAAATG
This sequence comes from Epiperipatus broadwayi, assembly GCA_028023455.1. Lineage (NCBI taxonomy): Eukaryota > Metazoa > Onychophora > Udeonychophora > Euonychophora > Peripatidae > Epiperipatus > Epiperipatus broadwayi. The sequence continues at coordinate 383,863 of JAQFVV010000469.1, forward strand.
TACTTCATATATAAAAATGTCTGATAATTAAAATTCACTAACATGAAAATAAATTAAAAGACTTGAAAATAATGTTAAGATTTATTTATATAAATATAAATAAGTTTGAACATAATCATTAAAGAGTTACTGTTAATATATGGGCAACCTGTCACACAAGAACTCTATTGTAATAAGTAAGTCATCATTACATCTGATTGGCTGTCATATAAGCAATCTAAAATGTACATGCGAAAAGGTTTGAGCCTTTCAATTTATAAGTAGTAAAATAAAAAGCTTTAGCATCTTTTAAATAGCCTACTACAGGACAAAAGGCTTTTCAACCATTCCTGGTAGATAAAAAATGAAGGAACTAGTGGGATCTTCAACAATCCCTCATAGTGCAGACGGAATAATCAGGTTTTCCAATTGCTAAATGGTGACAATTTGAATCATTTTCCATTTCTGGTTAAGAATAGCAAAATATTTTTTATAGATATTGTTATATAATTATCTGGATTAGTTAGGTTGGAGCCATCTTTATCTCAACATGAAATCTTTTTAATTTTTCTATTTGCCTAGATCTGAACATAGGTTATGCAAAATTGAAAATACAAAAATAAATCAATGCAACATTTTTTACTATTATATATTGAACTTTAAAAAGGTAAGAAAAAATATTTGATCATTGACAAACCTGAGAAAAAAATGTTAAACCTTTTTTGTTTTAAAAGGCATCAAATTTTACTTAATCCACAACTGATGAAAATCTCAAACTTAGTGATTGCGTGTACTAAAGTTAAAAATAGCATGCAACTAAATATTTCAGTTTCTATTAAGAAAATCGATCAAGATTTTTACATCAGAGTATTTATGACTTTCATTTTAAACCCAATGGTTTTTCACATAAATGCATAACATGAAAGAACTAAATCTTTCATGATTGAAAGGATGGATATTATTCACAAATCATAATTAGTCGTCAGTTACTTTGGACAGTTTAATAATCAAACAAAACAATCGTGCAGTTATTATATATTTTATTCTGCCTGATTTAAGCCAATGATACAATAACATATTCTAGAATCAATTTTTTTCATGCAGCAAACAAAAGTCAAAACAAATAGTAGCTCTATATTTCATGTCAATAAAAAATAGCATTAGCATTTCCAATATCTTGTCCAGTATTTGTGTGTGTATATATATAAAATTAAATTCCAACCAGTAACCACCTAAACATTCACAGTAAAATATAGTAATCAATATTTCTCATTGCTGTCAAGGCAACCTTCACACCTTTTAATAGCAAGAATGGAAATCCATTCTTACTAATGGTCCATTGAATATATATGGACACTTAAAGCTTGCAACTTGACTACAGAGTATATATATATATATGTGTGTGTGTTAGTGTGTGTGTGCGTGTGTGTATATATATATCGACACCTTATAAATTATTATTATTATTATTTGAAATGTTTTAATTCAGGAAATTACACATAAAATTTATTGGCTTTAAGATATATTAAACCTTATCTGACAAACTCCTGTTTTAAACCATCTCAAATTGTGCATGATTGTATCTATGAACAGAAACTAATATATTTTGCTATATTTATATATTTATACTTATATATTTAAACTTTTTAGCCATACTTTTGCTTCTGTACAAAGCGTTGCTGAGATGATATGGAAGTTTCAACGTTATAATCTAACGATCAAATATTCAAATTATTCCATTTCACCTCCTCCATTTACTATCATTAGCCATCTTTATGAACTCATTCATTACTTTTACTGTCTGATAAAGAAAAAAGAAGTCAAATGGTATTCTGGATTTAGTAAGCATCTTTAATATAATCATTGTAATTATTAGTAATAATATGTAGATCATACTTTTTCTAAGAAAAAATGTAAATTTTATTATAAATATAGATAATAAAATAACAATTTGAAAATAATATTCATATTTAAAATGGGTATTTTAGTATTAAAGTTGCAACATGGAGCATGTATTAGACCTACTGTGCCTGTTAACATTCATATCAATCCAGTAATAACTTTGTAATCTTGTGATCTGACCAAAATAATATGTACATGGATCTTGTACATGATCTTTTTCAGCAAAAAAAAATATATGTACATGGATCTTGTACATGGTATTTTGGAAAAAATTACATAGTTATCAGGAGGTTGATACAAATGTGAACAGGCACAGTAGGTCTAATACATGCTCCATGTTGCAGGATTAAAAATAAGTAAAAGTAAAAAAAATAGTAAAACATAATAAATATGTAGATCATTTTCAATAACAAATGCATTGAAATATCTACAACTTTCAACATTAACAAGTTTCCAAAAAAAAAAAAATGCGACTTTCATAAATATGTACAACTTTCAACATTAACAATTTTTTTTTTTAAAATGTGACTTTCAACACTAACAACTTTTAAGAATGATATTTAAAATAAAGTTTCAACATTAACAAGTGTCCAAAAAAAATGCGACTTTCACAAATATGTACAACTTTCAACATTAACAAGTTAAAAAAAATTGCAACTTTCAACACTAACAACTTTTAAGAATGACATTTAAAATAAAAAATATAATGTGATTTATGATATTACAAAAATGACACCATTAATCAAAAAAATAGTTAGTTTAAATATACTCCAAACAAACAGTAAATGATTTTGATTTTTAAGTAATTTGGATAAAAATACATTAACTATATTCTTATGACCCTTACCATGTAATATATAACGGGAATTTATGCATTAAAACCAAAGTTTTCACATATACTATTACCATGGAAAATGGAGATCTATAGTAAAAATGTTGCCTCCAAAAATGTACAACATGATTACAAAGTATCTTGGCATTTTCAGAAAAGTGCTAATAAATGGGTTTTTTTTTTAAAATAAAGAAATTAAACCAAAAGTACAAATAAAATAAAATTCATATTAATTATTAGACTTTTATTACATTTTTATTTATCCTGGCTCTTGTCAGAAAGAAATCTAGACAATAATTGAAAATGTCAAAGTATTACAAAAAAAAGGTAGCATTAATAAAAAAAACACATTTTCACGTATATTCGCAGGGATTTTTTTTTTTTTCAATTTGATGTCATCGCTACATTACACATTTATTATGGGTGTGAAAAGGCCTCCTATCTTCCCTACATAGCAGCTTTAATAGTAAAGTACCTTAAAAGGAAAAGGAAAAAATAATTTGATTTTACTTCCAAAAAAAAGCAATAAAAATATTAATATTTTTTTCATATAACATAGGCATGTAGTTAAACTATGTTATTAAAAAGCATTTAAATAATCCTTCAAAATCATAATCTAATATTATTTTAGTAATGGTATAGATTATTGGATATGGTTCTGCAAACTTAATGTTAAAGCCTATTTTGATACTGAATATTTTATTGTACATGTCCTAGAGTTAACCTACTTGCAATAGGAAGAAAATAAATTTTGAATGAATTATGTACCACATTTATTCTGATCTTTACAAAACCTCTGTGTAAAGTCTTTTTGTTCATTTGAGTTTCTAGTTTTGATTTTTAAGATTTATCCACTTTAGATTGTCTGCTATTATTTAGGCTATTGTTGGTCTAATTGTTATGGACTGATATATTTTTTTCCTTTATTTTTTTCTACATTTTCTTCACAATTGAATAAAAAACTTTTGTTTTATCTTGTTTTGAATCAAATCAATAATTTCATCAAATCAATAATTTCATATGGCACATTATTTTCACAAAATGACTTCAATTAAAGAATTATTGCATATTAAACACATTAGAAATGAATCGTTCGTTTTTTACAAAAAAAAAAACACAGGAAAAAAAATCTTACTTGCTAAAATAAGCTGATACAAATGCAGAAAAAAACATTCATTTAATCTGAATACATGTCTATGCATATAAATATATTTTTAAAAAAATAATGATAACTTCAGACATTATCAAGAAAACTAAGAAACTATAATTGGATTTAATGCAAAACTTTAATGCATTGAATGGGGAAAGTACTGTGACTATCGTTCCATTTGTATTTTTAAGATTGTAAGAACTAATTCCAACTCACTTCTTATATTTCTGTTGATGTATGAGTGAAGTTATCATTAGCTTTCTTGTTCCACATATTCTATCCATATATTGTAGATGTCATGAATTATTGCCATGCCATATGAGATATGTTAGATAATAGGTTAAACACCATATATAACTACAACTGATCGTGATATTTTATCCATATATTATTTAAAATTATATTTATATGGGTGATTAATTAGGTGTTCATCTGATTGTCAATACTCTCCAGAAGATATAGGTAAAAGGTCAGTATCATTTCCATAACAGTATTTAGGACCATTAAGCCTATACTTTGCCCACAACTGGACATTGTTTCCATGAAATATATATTTAAAATAGATTAGTCTGAATTTTTTTTACCCTAATTAGTATAGCTCATGATATGATATGAAGCAAGCAAAGAGTGTGCTATAAATCTATATGATTTGGTTGTTTAGACACACATAAACCTATGCATAAATATGTATATAACATTGAATTAAGCAGTAAATAATATTTTAAAATAAAAATAATATTATGCTAATGGATTGTTAGTCCTGATGATGAGAGATTGGTTGATTTGTTTATTAATTGGTAGTATTTAAAAGTTTAGAAAATATTATAGACGATGATATATGATATATTAATATTGCTTCAAAGGTTATATATATATAACATATGCAAACGCATTATTCATATACATAAATATTATCTAAACATACGCACACGCACACACACATATTTATATATATCTTTTGAAATTCATCAATATATACATATTTGCTTGTTGTATTAATATTATACTAATGTTTTAGCAAGATCACATCTGCCATCTTCTAGATAGCAAAGATCATTTGATGTTTAATATCTGTATTAGTTCGATGGCAAGTGTGACTTCATCCAAATATCAATTATAATACTAACAAAAACATCTATGTATTCAGATGTAATAGCAATATTTTTTTATTTAATGTTTTGTTGATGTTATTATAAATTGTATTTTTATTAGAGCAAGATTTGACTCATGAACATTTAGAAAGACTTCATGCATTTGAGATGGACTGCTTAAAAGTATGTAGAATAGATTTCAAAAAAGATGATGAAAATGATAATCAACATCAAAATATTTCTCAAAGGTTAGCCAAATAATGTTAAATATAAATAAAACGATAGCTTACATAAATATAATTACCATAAGTATTTCCTATTCCATTCACTTCAAACTTGCAGTAATATCACAATAATTGTGCATTCTAACATTTCCTTTATTCCTTACTACATAAAATTTTCTTCCCTCTTACGTTAGAATAAATATTTTTTTTATCTTTACTGTGTGGTACTTTAAATGCTTCTTTAATCTTTCCTCAAGTACATTTCAATTTGTTTTTCACCTAAATCAAAAGAAGACAAAACCCTTCTGACATCTTTGTAGTTAGATGGCTCTTGGTTACATTGCCTGCATTATAAGAGCCAATTTAAGTCTTGAATCTTCTAAAATTACAATGAACTTAGAATAATATTAGATATCTTTTAAAAAAATTTGTTGGTTATGGTTATTTAATTATTTGAAAATACATTGGCAAAATAATTACATTTCATATGTATTTTTTTTTCTTCGCACTCTTTTAAAATAGTTTATTCAGAAACATTACAACTAAAACTATATGCTTTATTTTTACCAGTTGCATATTTTTTATATATAAATAAATAAATTTGTGATGGATCTAGTGGTATAGCTAGAATTTTTATGTCCTTATCTAAAGTTTTAAAAAAAAATATTTTTTTTTCCGTATGTCATAGCATCGGCCGGGAGGTGAACTCGCAACAACTGTCTGCAACCAAATGCCTGCTTGCAAGGTGACTACACTGATCTCTCGGCTAACAATGTTTGACAAAAAAAGTCCTTTTTAATATAAATAAACAAAAGAATAACAAAATTAACTGATAACAACACTGAATAAATTGCACTAATTAATTACCATTAGCCCTTAATGGACTAAATTAAACACAAATTGTTTTTTACTATATTTAATTTAATGATAATCATGAAAAGACCTCTAAGATCCAAGCGTTTATACACTTTGTCTTGATTTTCCTTATGATTTAGATAGGTCTTAATAATATAAAGTTTCATTTAAATTTATTATGTAACTTTGAATATTGAGACTTTTTAATAATTGACAAATTGAAGTTGCCTGGATATTTTATTGCTTCAAACTATTTTTAGTAGAAAACAATATATATATATTTAAGTATGTTTGTGAAGTGAAATTAATGTTTGTTAGAAAAATTATTAGAAAGTATAAAAGTCAAGTATAAAAGTCGTATAAAAATGTTATGATCAAAAAATATTGAATCTTTAAAATATTTTTATAAATATCAATTATTTTTAATGTTTTATTTTCATTGGTATATTTATTGCTTGGAGTAGATCATTATATTGTGTTTTAAATAGTAATTAGTTTTGCTATTATATTTTCATTTATGTTAATTTGACTGTTTGACAAGTAAAACATATTAATTTTGCCAAATAAATTTTAAACTATTTTAGTTTTGTGCTTATTTCTTAAATTATTCTGATATTCATTGATCTAAACAAAAATACTTCCTTGTAGCACTTTTTAATACTATAGTAAAAAATAATCAGATGGTTATCCTTGGAACATCACATAATGTTCATGCACTGGAAATGATGAAGTAAATCTGCCATTTTAACAAGAGCACTAAATTATGCAGGCAATTGTATGCTTACATAACAGCTTGAGTTTTTTAGTCTCACCATTGTAACAATTGAATTAAACCATGCAAATACAATGCTATACCATATTGAAGCATAGACCTTCAGTTATTGAGTTCATCACTCTAACAATTGCACTAAATCACTCAAATAAATTCTGTTTTCCAATCTGCCACTCTAAAAACAACACTAAATCACAAGACAATACTGTGCTACATAGCTCAGAATTAATTTTGTAATTTCTTATATTTTTTATTTTAATTCTACAAAATACCAATCATAGCATTGCAAATCAAGATATTTTTTTGAATCCTGGATGTTATTTTTACAAATACCCACATCTTTTAAGTAGCAAGTAAGGCTTTCATATTTTGTTCATTACTCCCCTTTTTATTTTGAATTTGTCTTAATATTTTGTAATTAATATTAGTTCTAATAAATGTTATAAATAAAATAAAGTGTATTTTAAAGTAGAATAATGAATTTTTAGAATAATTATTTGATAAGTTTATTGTGCAGAAATTGCAAAATTCAAAATCTCTCTTGATATTAATATGTAATAAAACAGGGCTTCTCCTTTATTGAAGTCAGGTTCTCTGAGACAAATCTTCACCTTTTGTGCTGTGATGGTGACTAATGATGAACAAATTCTCATCACAAATTTTGGTCAGCTATCACTGTTTTTCAGTGCTAGTTGATTCATAAAATGTACAAGTATAAATATAATTTAAAAACTAAAAGAGACATTTGTGGTCAACATATGTACACACATATTTATATTGTCAGATAGATAGTCAATTGCATCTGTTTTTAATATGTGATATGAATTTTTGTTAATAAATTTTCTTTAATGTGTTTTATATTTTATTTGTCAAGATAAGGGAAGAAAAACTAATTAAAATGTATATCTGTTTGTTCTAATTAAATTTGTGGATTTTTTTTAAACAGTGTTTAATATATTGGAATCTAATTAGAGATATTGTATCCAAATTCTTATAATTTCTTTTGGTGAATAATTAAAGAGATTTGTGTCTTTGATATAATTTTTTAAATTATTTTTTTCATTACATGTATGAAGAGAAAGTGTTTTATAAAAAAATTCTTGAAATTCCTTTTCTTGTAAAGATTAAAAAGACAAATCTGTAAACTGATTAAGAAAATAAATTAATTTAGAGATCTCAAATAAAAGATTACAACATTTTTATTCTTTGGTAATATATAGTGATCAGTCAGAAATCAGTGGGCAATCAGAGAGCAGTGGCAGTCAGAGACCAGTGGGAAGTCAGGAGCAGTAGGTAGTCAGAGAGCAATTAGCAATCAGAGGGCAGTGAGTAATCAGAGTCAGCAGAGAATCAGTCATTATAGTTATTAAACAATTCAAAACAAAACAACACTCTCCATATAGTAGTGCCATCTTGTGCTAACTAGAGCAATCAATGGAAGCCAGAAGGCTTGTGCATAAAATCCCTATCTAGTGCCTACTTGTCCAATATCCCCAGACTAGTTTCTGGCTTGTGGCCTTCATCAGTGAGGAGCCTTGGATCTGAGAGCACTGCACCTAGATCTTAGGATCTAATGCAACCCTCCAGCACCCACCTTTTAACTCTATTTAACTACAAAACTATGAGAATGAAATTGAAAACATTATTAATATTTTCAATCCAAGCTCAATAGCTTATATAGTCATATGGGTCTGAACTCAATTCAGTACCCATACATTTTGGTGTCTTTGGCTCTTTAACAACCATAGCCACCACTATCCTATTAGGCAGGATTGGTGTTAAACCACTAAACATCACATGATCACTATCTCATACTAGCACAATAATTGTTATTAAACAATTCAAAACAAGCCTTCTGGCATCCATTGATTGCTCTAGTTAGCACAAGATGGCACTACTATATGGAGAGTGTTGTTTTGTTTTGAATTGTTTAATAACAATTATTGTGCTAGTATGAGATAGTGATCATGTGATCATTATAGTTAGATAGCAGTTTGTGATTACACTATAATGCAGAGAAATGAAATATTGGATAACTCTTGGAATTCATTTTTGATAGACTTAAAAGATGTTAATGCAGCAAAAAGAGTTTAGTAAACTAAACAAAATGGAATGAAACTTCATGCACCAGATCTAATCTTCAAATAATCACCATGTGAATCACCATACTGAAACTCTGCCTAGCTAGAAACATAGCTGAATCAAAATTCTGTTTTTCCTGATCACTACCACACATTTCTATAGACTTTTATAAATGAGAGCATGCCAGGAAAATTTCATTTCAGCTTAGAACAATGGGGAAATGGTCATCGTAGTAGCCAGCATTATGTAATATCTCCTATGAATAAGTATTGCAGATAAGTCTTTGAAATATATAAAGAGCAGAAATGAAGTATGAAGTAAGGAAAGAACATTTAAATTTATTATTGTTTTTTAAATATATTGTTTTCCGAAATTAACATTTTGTCTGAATTAAGTATATACAAATGTAAGAGCGTAGAATTACATAAAGATGTATATATTTTTTTACATTTAAAAAATTAATATTTTATCAAAATTAAATTATACATATATGAATATATGTATGCATATAGAGTTAGATAAAGATATATATAATTTTTTTTTGTATTTATTTGTTAATATGTAGAAAACATAAAATGTAATATATCTCGCTGATACTTGTTTTCTTCTGGTGTAATATCATCAATCAGCGTAAGTAGTATATATCTATATATTTTTTATTTATTAATTTTATATGTGTATTATATAGAAGTCCATACAGTAAGGGCTAATAGAAGGGATGGGATCTTTTAATATTGCACAGTAATGAATTATAAAAGAGGAGGTGTTCTCTTTTTGCACATTAATGTATTATAGATTAATTTTTTTTCTTGTGTGATATTTTTATTATAATTACATTTTTTGTTTGTTTCTTTTAATATTTCTATTTAAGATTAAGAAAATAAATTTTTGTTGTATTTGATCAAGAACTGGTGTTCAATGTTTCACTCACCTCACCCTATAGTTATTGAATTATATGCATATTTATTGTAAGATAGGCTATTCACCTTGAGAAGTAGCATAAGAGATCTATTATATGTGATAACGTAAAAGAATGTTGGGTATGTTTTTAAATAAAGGTCTTGTAGGGCATCTTTTTAGGAAAGTGGTGATTAAAGCTTTTGGGCTTTATAAAATGCTCTATTTTAGCTAAGCTTGGCTGACACTGCTGAGAAGATTATCCCAATAAGAATATTATGAAATATAATTGATAGCTGTCAGCTTAATCCCATTTCTAATAATAATAATTAATGAAATTAATTATTTCAGTCTGCCTTATCTGCTACTTGAGTTACAGAGATTGAACTCAATAGTGATTGGCAGGGTAGTTACCATTACAGTATATTCACATAATTTATACTTACTCTTTCATAAATTATCTTTATCCTTTCTAAGTGCTATTGCACTCTGGTATCTTTATCTTAAATCTTATATAAATATACAGATATAAATACTTTAGCATATTCTATGTTTCTTTTCACATAGATGCTTTTTTTTCTTCTTAAAATCCAATTAAAAATTATTTTAACTAAATTATGATCTGGCAAAACTGTCTTTTTATTTTTCTTTAATTTTTTCTAGATTACTTAACGCTCTTTTTAAAACATAAAATATGTCCCTTTTATGGAACAACCTTCAATACAACTCCTGTTTACCCTATCAGTTATATGAAAACAATTACAATATTTTGTCACTGTTTTATTTTATATGATTTATCAATTGTTTCCAAATACTCGATCTTATTATTTGCACAAAATAATTATCATTATTTTTCACTTTTCTTCATTAATATAATTTTTATTTCTTTATCAATTTTTGCACACATTCCAAAATACTTCCATGCATTTTTTATTTCCAATTCACAATAATATATCATTATTAAAAACTAATGATAAAATAGTCTACCTCTTTTGATTCCTTAATGTTATTTTAACATCCTATCTCTAATTCTTCTAAAAGTAATAATAACAGTACAGGGGATTTAAAATATCTATGCCTTAACCTAATTGTTTTTAACTTTAACATATTTCTTAAGTATTAAATATACTGGTTATTTTTATATAAAATTCTAATCAAAACTTCTAGTGCACTTTCTATTCTTACAAACTGTTCACAATTTATTTATTCTACTTTGTACCAAGCTTTATAATATATTTATAAAAGTCATATATAAATACTCAATTTCATAATGATTTCTACCAGTAATGTGATTATAAATAAACTATTACTTATATTCCCATTAAAAGTAAACTTTTTCTGTCTTTGTCCTACTATGCTGTTTTTTTTAAAAAACATTTTACTTTTTCATTCATCATATATGTGAATACTACACAGACTGTTGAAATTACTATTGAATTGTTATTAGCCTTTTTTAAATCTACCTCTTAATTAGAAATGAAATCTTATTCTTATGTTTTCCCAAACTATCTAATTCTGTCCCTATATTAAAGTATTAAGGTATTTTAATAAAAGTCACCAGTCATTATCATCTTTGCTGCTCAGTTTTACTAATGTTTGGGACAATTCATTCTTTATACATTTAATATTTTTATAATTATGTATTTTTACAAATACAATCTTAGTTTATTATCTCTATTTGTTTAATATTCATTATATAATTGTTTAAAATCTTCTATACTGTTTCTCTACAATTCTTCAGCATCAGACAATATAATTTCTCTTTATATTATATTTCTGTTTCTTATACATTGCCAAAATATTTTCTTTTCTAATTTTATTAAAGTTATCTGGTAATTTTTTTTTTAATTCAATTTTCTTCTATATATATCCAAATGAATTGACCATTTAAAAAAACAACAACAACAAATTCCAGTGTAATCTTAATTTGACTTTTACTTTCTTAATGTTTTATAGCACATGCTTTTTTTCACTCCTTTACATTTGTGATAATTCTAAATTTTTTATTACATTTAATTTAATAATAATTTTATCCAAGACCAGATTGAATTCAATTTAAAAATGTTGTTTCCTCTTCTTTTTTTCTTTTATTTTTATTTATTATGCTAAATATTGTATTTAAAAAATTATTCACACTAAATAACTACACTAAAAGTTATTAATGAAATAAGTGTATTTAGAAAAAAAGCCATACCGACACTAACAAAACACCATGGATTTTTATCTTTATTTTATTTATGAAAACAGTTATACTTAATTAATTATCATTGGCCAAAATAGATAATTATATATAGAGAATGAAATTAAATAATAAATTATTGGAGAATATAAATAAAAATGGAAGAGATGGGAGTAAAAATTTTTAGAAATTCGTTAAAAGAAGAAATGTAGGGGAGAGAGAAATAGTATTACTAGATGATGAGGGAATAGAGAGTAACTCTAGAGAAGAAGTAGAGACAATCTTAAATAAATATGTAATGGATATACAAAAGATGCTAGATGTGAAGGACAGAATGATGACAAACATAAAACTACATAGTAATGGAAATATTCGGTTTACAGAAAATAAATGGAATGTGGCAGGGAAGAAATTAAAAAATGGAAAGGTAAGAGGTTTAGATAGATGGGCAGCACAGATGGTAAAGAAGTTAGGAAATAGGGCAAAATTAAACCTATTATTATGTTTAAGAAGATGACATGGAAGAGAGATATTTTGGATAGTTGGAGTAATACAAGAGTAAGGCTACTATTTAAAGGAAAGGGTAAAGATCATAGAAAGTTAAAAAATTATAGACCAATAGCAGTAACACCAGTATTATATAAAATTTTCACATATACAGAAGCTGGAGAAGCTGCAAAATGGATGGAAGAAAATAATATGGTGGGAGAAATGCAAGGAAGTTTTCGATTGGTTAAGTTAAGTGTATAGGAGATAGTTATAAGTAGTTAAACAACTTATAGATATGAGTAGAAATACAGGTAGATAGTTATATATGGTTTTTGTAGATATAGAGATGGCATATGATAAAAATAGATTATGGATAATTTTAGTAAATTTGAAAATGAATGGAGCTTTAGTGGATCTTATTAAGATATTGTATGAAAATAATTACTATACATATCAATTATGGAGCATAGAATCAGTTAAAGTTAAAAATGGAGTGGGACTAAGGCAAGGATGCCTTATGTCACCTATTTTGTTTTTGTTGTATTTGAGAGAAATGGAGAGAGCAATAGAAAGACTAGGAAGAGGGGTAGATATACCATTAATATGTGGTCTTTTATTTTGCAGACATGTTTTCTTATGGGACAAAAAGAAAGGAAGATATGAAAGTTATGTTGAGGACATGTGCAAGGGTGGTTAAAGAGATGGAAATTAAATCTAGTGAAATAAAATCAAAAGTAATGATGATTAATACTGGGGAAAGAGAAGACAAAGAATTTTTATTGCAGATGTGAGGACAGCAAAGGAGGCAATTCAAGAAAAAAATGGGATGGTCAAGTTTTTATATGAGAGATGCAAAAAGCAAAATGAAAATATTTTGTAGATTGCAGTTTATTGATAATAAGAGAATAGCCAAAATAGTATTTAATTGGATTATGAGTAAAGATCATGCAACAAGATGTGTGAGAAAAATAGTATGGTAGGCAGAAGATTTGCATAAAGAATTTATGTCAATATATATTGAGTGTAATAGTTGCAAGGAATGGTATAGAAAAATACATTATCAAAGAATAGGGAGTTGGAGAGATGGAGAACTAGTATGGATGGTAAAGGGAGTTTACATATACAGAGAAGTAAACAGAATATTGGGTGTGAGTTTATGATATTATCTAGGAAAGTAGTTTACTGTTTAAGGTTCAAACAGGATCTTTAGCAACAAGGGAATATACATATTGTAACGGGCATACATGGCATTACATTATTTATTTTAAAAATTAGACATTAAAAAAAGTTTGCAAATAAAAACTTCTTTTTTAAGAAATAAAAATTGAAAGTTAAAAGTCATCTAAACTTTGTATATATCGCACAGATGAATAATTATTAAAAGAAAACTTTATTAAAAAAAGAAAAAATTTTAAAACTAAATATTAAAAAAAAAGAACAACTTCAAAGATTAAAGATAAAAAGAATGTATAATAAATTAATTAATGCTATTGTAAAATGGAAATGATTATTTTAATTAGTTAAAAGTAAGCTAGCCCTTGGGCATTTCAAAATGTATAAGTAAAGGTCAGATAGGAGAGAAAAACAATAGGAACAGAACAGCCAATAAAAGAAAGCCCTTGGGAAACAGACCCCAGCGAGGGAATAATCATCGTCATGACATAATGTCCACTCTATCCAAAATTCTAATATAAAAGAAAAAATTTGGAAATAAAAATGGGAGTGAAGAAAAAGGGCTGGGAGAGGATAGAGATGTGATAAAGAGAGATGTGTTGGTGGGGGAGAATTGAATGAGAAGGGATTGAAAAGATTCACTCTTCAATTTCTTCAGATTTTAAAAAGGAAAGGAAAGAGGAATGACCAATCATTTTCCTATATTGAGGGCCACAGGATATCAGGGGGATTAATGCTGGCTCCAAATGGCAAGCAACTGTTAAGCATGAATTTTTAAAACAGTAAGAACTCTAACTAATGAACTTTAATTCTAAAAAAAGAAACTTTTCCAGTATGTTAAAACTGTAAGAACATTAGTTAATTAATGAACACTAAGTATAAAACTTTCCCAGTATTTAAATTATTGCAATAGAAATTCCTATCTGACCAAACTTAATCAGTTATTAATAATTATTTTATTGAATGTATTATTATTTTTTGTAAATCATTTCCATTAATTAATTTTTGCTGTTTTTTTAAGTTTTTATTATGATTTTTTTTTTTTAAATAAACTTTAATAAATGTTAAATTTAAGTCGGGCATGAATGGCTGCATAGATTTGTAAAGTTATACTAATTAATTAAGGGAGAGTTAATCTTAGGTTATTTGTTTTGTAGTTAAATTGGGTTAACTGATTGGATATATTGGTGTAATTAGTAAATGTAGCATGAGATTTGCTATGTGCAGAATCCTATTATATGCCACACTTGGGAAAAATAAGTCCCATATCTCATTGACCAATGGAGACAGACAGTATTCCCTGCTCCTTGGATCACCCCTTTTTAGCCTATGGAATGGGATAGTAAGATGAAAAACGCAGTCCCTTCCTATGGAGTTTTTTTTTTATTGCTCTTCTCATCAGACAGATGTAGTATTCCTGTATTGGATGAGAGTCAACATCATCTATAACCATGCTGTTCAGATGTACATTCCTGACAGTATGATATTTGTGCTGTCGTATTCATGCTGCATTGAATACATTGATGTATCAGATGGGTTGACATTAGTTTAACTGCAAATTTTTGACCTAAGGTTAAATAAGGGATAGAATATTTTCTTTTCAAATGCAATCTATGTAGTCTATTCATACTTGACACTTTAATAAAATATTAAATTCATCTGTGCGAACTTCAAAAATAAAAAGTTAAAAATATAAATTAAATGCTAAAGTAAAAGTTAGACTAAAATAATAATTCTAAATTACATATATGTTTAATAAATGTTTGTGTGTGTTATTACTGGCAGTGGCTTCTTTATTTTATTTTTTTAATATTGAAAAATATTTTAAAGAATTTATATTTTATAAATCTCTGCATCTCACTGAGCTAGTGGCATGGGCTGATGGTCGGAAAAAATATATATACATGTAAAATTTGAATTTTAACTTATGTATCTGCCTACTATATAAATTTTCTAGGTTCAAATAGCCTAGTGGCATCCTGTACGGCAGATACGGTAAAACTTTATTGATCATCTGACCATTATAATGTAAATGGAAAAATGTGGGTGGTTTAATCTGCAAATTGTGTAAGAAAGGCATGGAAAATATTAGGCAACTATTGATTGAATATAAATGCCTGTTACTAGAAAGGGCACAAATAATGAAGTTGTGGGAAAATAAATATAAACAAAGGGATTATGTAGAAAGTGGGTTCTTGGTTTTTATGCTAAGTTTGGAGATATAAGAGGGATCTAGATATAAAGGCCATGGAGTTGATAAAGATCATGTTGCAGAAATAGGATGGACAGGATAAAGAAGATTATGGAAAAAACTTAGGGCAGGAAATGGGAAGGGAAGACAAAGTGGCTAACAGGTTTCTTTGGGCATGGTAACTGAGAGATTCCTGACTTTGATAAAGGAGAAGTCACAGTACATCTCATCTCATCTCATCTCAACATCTCATAACAACTAGTTATATAACTATTATATGATGTGTGACTGAAAAAATTGCAAATGAGATCTTGAAAAATCTGAGCAAAGCAAATTCTGAAATTATTTCATAGATTCTTGTTATTTAACACTTTCTATTATGTCTAATATTTTAGATAATAAATAAATATAAATGTGTTGCTCATGGATTATGTAAATTTATAGATATGTTTTTCATCAATATGAATGGACCAGTATGAAAAAAGTAATTTTACCCCTAAATTTTGTTCTCACAAACCTGATAATTTTGAGTAAAATAAGTTATGTTATTGAAGGGGAGGGGGGAGAGTAAAAGGAAAAAAATGTGTTTCTGTATTTATATTAATATTTATTTTTATTATAGCAAAAATGTATCTCATTCTCTAGGGATTATAATGTTATAATCCAAGAAGCTGATTGCAGATCCCTTTTTAGCTGGCATTTCCTTTCATAATCCCAAAGGTTCTTACTTAGATAAATAATCAACAATAACTTTATATTTCATTAATTACTCATTTTAAAATTAAAATAAAAATGTATAAATTGAAAGAAGTGTCACATGATAAACTATTCATTATGAAAATTTTCTATTTTGAAAAATTAAAATTGAAGAAATAATTTATATGAAAAATAGACACATTCTTTACTATAAAGATACAAATTTGAAAATGCAGATGAAATGTGATTTGTTATCAATGAAAGAGTAAGTAACAATTTAATTTTGATTGAGAATTTGTGAGATAAATTCACTTTACTGAAATTTACCAAAAGCGGATATAGAGATTAATGCCTCAAAAAAATTTTATTCTAAAAAGAAAAATTATAGACTTTTTTATAATGATAAGCTTTAAAGGGTTACAAGAGTTTACATAGCATGGATTGCTGAGTTTACATGGTTGCTGAGTTTACATGAGCAATCCGTAGTTGTAGGTTTACATATATAAAAGTTGATTTATTATTTTGCACTGGATTACAGGAATTTTTACATACTGTGGATTAGTTACATGGTTTTACATAGTTTGGGTTGCTTTGGTTACATGAATAATCTGTAGTTGTAGATTACATAAGTTTTTTTTTGTTTTAATCAAATTTTATTTATTTTAAATTCAAAGTAACAATATATTTCTTTACTATAGTAAAAGTCTCATTTCTTATTTAACAATAGGTACTTTTTTTTTAATTAAAATAATAATACTAATCATTTCCATGATAGGAGATATGTATTCAGGTATGAAAGGAATCCGCCTTAAGGAGGCAAATCAATTAACTTCCATGTGGCATTGTAGATGTAGGAGGGGGCCAAATTCTGGCCCTTTTTCCGAATTTTCCCATTTTGTCAATGTATAAATCAAGAGCACCTGCTCCAGTGCATGACTAAAGGTGAGACAGCACTGGATGTACCATAATGAAAACAATAAGAATATTGATGAGTGTATCTCTGTCTCTGGGGTGGATGCACACAGTATATTGTCAATGAGAGTAGATAAGGAAGGCTTTTTGTCATTTAGTATGGAGGCTATAAGGTCTCTGTAGGGTTGAAGGGAAACAGAATAGCAGAGGAAATGAAGAGAAGTTTCGTCTTCTCTAAGGCATAGGGTGCAAATGGAATATATGTTTGAAAATCCTAGGCAATGTACAAGAAAATGTTAGTAGGCAATACGTTGAGGTTATCTTCAACAGGAAGTCAAAGAATTTGGGTTCAAGGAACCATTGCTTACATTTCTTGATTAGCAGATGGTTGTTAAGCTGGAGGAAAGTTGATACTGCAGAAACATCAGGATTAAGAATATAGTATGCTTTCCTGAAATTGATTTTCATTGAGGATGGCTTGTTAGGAAGAGTAGTAAATTTGGAAATAAGAAATGTGAGAGTTTCCAGCCAACCAGTGTTAATAGGGAAGGCTTGTCTGTGGGAATGATCTCCTTAAATGGCAAGGAGTTGGGATACTGCAGGCACATTCTGTAGACAGAATTGTAAGAACATTGAAATATAAATA
This sequence comes from Epiperipatus broadwayi, assembly GCA_028023455.1. Classification (NCBI taxonomy): domain Eukaryota; kingdom Metazoa; phylum Onychophora; class Udeonychophora; order Euonychophora; family Peripatidae; genus Epiperipatus; species Epiperipatus broadwayi. The sequence goes on from JAQFVV010000469.1 coordinate 401,933, forward strand.
TATCTATAGAATGTAGGGATAACCCATTGAACTTTGTGTGTTTTTTGCAGGTCTCTCAAGCTGATGGTTGCACTTCTGCCCCCTCTAATCAGATCAGTGCACATCTTGTGTATCTTCCTGATGAAAGACTTTGGTGAAATTGACCACTGGGGTGAAATAGGATATTCTGGGGAATATTAGCATATTGATAAGGAGGACTTGGCAAATATGGACATGTAAACTTTGGATAGGAAAGGTATGACCTTTTGTGTAGATTAAAATAGCTTATTTTGGACAGATCTCCTCATGGCAGAGCCAGATTCATATATAGGGAAGCCTAAGAAGTTCTGAGGTTGTGCTACAAATTGGCCAGGAACTATCTTACCAGAATATAAATACCAGGCAGATGACTTGGCCATATTAAATTGGAGGCCAGTTTAGTCCGAGAACTCTCTAAGCACTGAAAGAAGTCTGGGGATTAGTTTTTTTTAAAAAGAAAAATGGCCAAGTTGTCCATATAGGTGATGTGATGAATTGATGTATTTAATGTTGGGATATGGATGCCAGGAAAAAACTCTCAATTTGAAGAAGCAGAGGGTTGAGGTAAGTGATGAAAAATGGGGCACTGAGAGGAGAGCCCTGTGGAATGGAGGATGTAGTGGAGAAAAGAGGGAAAAGCTTCCCATTCAATGAGATGCTCACTTCATGATTGTAGAGAAGGTTCCTAATAATATTGATGATTCCATAAGAGATGTCATATTCATGAAGTAAGGTTAAAAGAGTATTGATTTGGATAGAATCAAAGGCAGCTGCAATGTCAAACTAGATTGCCTGGAGGATCTATTGTGGTCAATAGTGATTTTAAATAAATTGATGGTCATTTGCAGTTGAGCTGCCCTTTTTTGCAAATTGATATTGTGAAATAAGGGGAAGAATTTTGTTTTGAATTTTGTCCTTAATAATAGACTCAATGACCTTGACCATCATTGGGGTTATAGAGATGGGCCGCAGATTCTCCAGCAGAGAAGGAATTAGGTTGTGCTTTAAGAATGGCACCATTGCTATGGGATAAAGACCACTGATGACTCAGACATTGGAAGAAATGTAATTAATTAAATTGTACATGATTGGAACAGAGAATTTAGACAAGGGTAATAGTAGGAATCAAGGATTGCATGTAGCCCTGGATGGGTGCATTCAGGAATCAAGGTTAATTTGGCCAGAACATCTTCTGAAATGCCGTGGTCAGAGGGTGTAGAATTCCAAGTTGAATCCTGTATATAGTCAGATGGAGGGATAGAGAACTTTCCCCTGAAGTATGAAAAAATTTTGAAAAGCATGTTAGATCCAGAATAAAGTTTATTTTCCACAATAATTGACGACAGAGTGAGTCTTTTGTCTCTATGGCCCAGAGCCCACCTAATGTAGCCTCTGGACCAATTGTGGTGATGACTCAAAAATTTATTTTTAATAGAAGATATTTTGCCAAAAATTAACTGCTTATTCTTGCATTGGATTTCAGGTTGATAATGGATTCCACAGGGATTGTATTAAAGGGAAGATTTCTTAGAGTGTTGTTGAGTGATTTAAGTTCCAAGAGGAGAGATAATAGCTCTTTATTATGTGAGGTATAGTTAGAAATTTGGGGACATTAAAATGTGGATGAGTGAAACCTGGCATTCCACTGGTGGCAGAGAAAGAATATGGACCTTGTAAAAATATAAGTATGCCTCAGAGATGTGGACTTGAGAAGCTCAATTCTTGTGGTTCTGCCAAGTCTTGGAATATTGTATGAATCAAGATTTAGAGATAGTTCAAGGGATAATGCCAATGGTCAGAAAAAGCTATAGGTTGAAGTGAATTAAAAAGTGTAGATCAGGAGTATGATAGATGAGGTCTATGAGAGAGGTATACCTCCTAGTATAGAAGGAGAAGGCATTCGAAGGGAAGAGCCTTCTCCACTCATGAATCTTGTACTAAGGTAATGAATATATTTAGCAGTAAATTCCTGGTAGGAGGTGTTATTAAAGTCTTCGAAGAAAATAGTCAGGTAAGGGGTGGAAGCAAGTGTGATGTTAATCTGTTGGTTATCTGTTGGATGAGCAAATCATTTTGGTATATATATATATATATATATATATATATATATATATATATATATATATATATATATATATATGTATATATATATATATATATAATGTTTAAAGTGAAGGCCTTGTGAAATAGGGTGACAATAACTGTATGTCAGTTTATATAATTAATTTTAAATGATTCAAATGGGCTACTATTGGAGATTAAGATCACCACACCAGTAGCAGATGAAGAATAAACTGAGTGGTGAAAATAGCCAAGATTGCCGAGGAAGCTCAGGATTTTGGAGTTTAAAAAATGGTGTAATTTGGTCTCAGAGAGATACACAATATGTGGTGAGTATTGCTTAAACCATTTGGTCAATGTATCCACCCTATTTAGGGAATTCAAACCCCATATATTAATTCCCGATATTTTGAGCTTCATGTGACTTTGCTTCCACAGAAAAATTATAATGTTTTAATTAGCCAAGTGGTGGCAATTTGGAAATGATTGAATGAGCATTTAGTGTATATGTGTTCACACACTCAGCAATTACTGGTCCTGCTAAGAGGACAGATACTAGCTTTCACCCCTGATGTTCTGGATCACAGGCCATCCATGGAAGATACTCCAGTACTAGGCTCCTGAGGATCCACAGTCTGGCCAGAGGTCCTATCCCTAGACTCTTTGAAAAGCAGACCATCAGTGGAATTAGGTTCAGTATTTGGTGTTTTGGAGACCTTAGGTAGCTGCAGTTTATTATTGTTAATTGGAAAAGGGGTTTGAGAAGGTTTGCTTAGATCTTTATTGGGTGATTAACAATTGTTTCCTTGGCTATCTGCTTTAGAAATAGGCTTATGTTTTTCCCTGGATGCTGGGAAACAAGGTATTCCATCTCTGAGGAGCTAATGTTATTGCTGTTTGTATTTTTGGGGAATGTTTTGATCACTGAAGATTTGGTATCTGCGTTTGGTTCCTTTGCCTTCCTTTTTGTGGAGAGAGGCAACTGGGGTGTCTCCTCCATGACCAAAGATGCTGACTCAAAATACTCATCCAATGCACATACAGAGAGTGCAAGTGACGGTAAAGAGTTAGGGGAAAAATGCTGTAAGGTCAGGTTTGGAAATAGGTATACCCACCATCTGCACTACTGGAGCAGAGTTACAGTGGTGTGTTCAGTTTTTAGTTCTTTGCCCAGCCAGAATCTGCCATATTTGCAAAAGTTTATAGAATTTTGTATATTGAATTCTTTTGAACTGATCAAATGACTATGAATGATTTTAATATGATTAAAAGAACTAAAATAAAAAATATTAATTGATTAATGAAATGTAATAAAGTGCAAACTTAAAGAAGTAAAAGCTGACAGAAAAACAATAATAATAATTGATAATAACCTCTAGAATTATTTCAATGAATTTAAACTAGAACTTATAAATCAATCAAATATAAAACAGCGGGTTTTATTTTTTACTTTGTGACTTTTAGACATAACTCCTTTTAATAGATAGTACAATTTTTAGCTCATTTCTCTTTGACATTTATGCCAACCCTCTCCTTTAGAAATAGAAAAGAAAATTTTGAGAATACATATTATAATATACAGTACTTGGTAACTATACTAGAAAATTCTCACTCCCTTTTAACACTATTCCTTCGAATCTTTCTTTATACTATAAAAATTGTTAGGTTTCCTAATTCTTACAAAGAAATAAGAACTGGTATTCAAAATCAGTAGAAAACACCATTAATATATTATCCAAAGCATATTTTTCAATATATGCAAAAGTATCACTAACATCTTAATTTTTTTTTTATTAATTATTTCTTACTCATTATTAAATTTACTTCATTTAAAAAAATATACTTCACAGTAGCATTCAGTATAAGAAATATGCAAAAGCATAAAATTCAATGGACTTTCATTACATAGCATTTCTATCTTTTATCTTTAGAGAGTCATTTTGAAATATCTCAATTGCTTAGTTTCTTCCCAAATATTAATAATTTAATTCCCCTTAACTCCTCTGTCACTTCGTTGCCTATTACCAATAATTTTATCAAAACCTTAATTATTTAAAATCACTTTCACATAATCAAAATTAGCTATTGGCAGACATATAAAATAATAATAATACATTAAATAGTACACACACTTTCTTCTTATGTAACAACTAATATATCATACAAAATTCAAATATTAATACATAGATCCAAATATCTAGACTTCTTAATTAAAATAAATATCAAAGTGACACTTTACAAGAATAGATCCATTATATGCCTTTTGTCAAAGAGATTAAGAAACCTTAGAACACTTTCTTCTGAATTGTTCTTCCTTTCTTTCTTGCCGCATTCTTATCACAAACATTACCTCATTCAAATTTACAAACAATCAACAACTCATTAATAAGATGCAGGAGGGTTTTTCCCCAATATAAAAACCCTACCTTCATTTTTTTTTTACACTCTGATTCATAAAATGCTACTTATGCTTTAATCCCACATTTCTTAATACTGAAACACAATTAGATCTCATTAAAAGAAGAGACCAGACCCATGTACCAGCTGATATTTTTGCACATACTTGCAACATGATCTTGTCCACAACAACATATTGATTTAATTGTTTTTATATTTGTAAATATTATTTATATGACCATTATTTGCTAAATAATACTATCTATTTTGCTATTTCCCTAATTTAAGTTGTTTTTTTTAACTATGCATGTAAACAATTTTCAATAGCAATGTAATTTTATCATATATCTCATAAAAATGTAAATAGTAAACCAAATAAAATTAATTCAAGACTAGATGGTAAAATTTTGGCCAATCATATAACATATTTCAATCATTCATTGTTTAGTTTTGTTGATAGATCAAAACGATGCAAATAAAAATTCCAAGCTTTAAAAATGCGCACTGAGTTTAAACTACTTTGATTCTGATATATTATTTCAGATGAACATTTGTTATATATTTTTTGACAGTTAGATGACCAATTTTTAAGACAACATTGTATATATTTCAAAATGGGACAAAGTAACTTCAGATATTATTTTAATTCAGATCCAACAGTCAAAGAGACAGCAGTCGCAACAAAACATGCAAATCACATTTTGCACCTATTAAAGAGATATTCCCAGAGAAATAAAAATTATGAAAATAAATAAAAATGAATACAGAAATATAAAAACATATGCATCATAGTATGGGAATTTTCAGATGTAAAAATTTTTTTTTACTTTTATTCCATAAAACAAAATATTAACTTTAGAAATAAAAATTTTCTAAACCTTTTAAGTAACTTCTTTGACAACACTTCAAAACTTTGCACATAATTAACTTGTTAAATTTATAAATCATATAAGGAAACAGGTAGATATTTTGCATAAATGATAAACTTTTATCAATTCGTTTCTTTAATCATTTAATTATCAAATAATTAATTACTTATCAGCTGACTCATAAATGTTTTAATTGAATTAGTTTTAAAATTGATTCTTTTATACAAAGAATAAACTGATAGTGTAATAATTTATATTATATCCTGCAACGATTATTACATTGGCAAAGTGGAAAACTCTAGACCTTCAATTCATAAGTCATTCTGCCAATATAGGTCCTCCGACTTTTTAGGAATTCACATGCAATAAATCATTCGATTATATATAATATTATGATGTTTTTATCTTATTTTTAATCACTTCCTATATATATATATATATATGATCTGAGTTGGAATCTAATGTTAGGATATTTTAGTGTGGGTATATAGCTCATAAATAGCCTTATTAATCACCTAATTAAAGAAAACAACTTTTAAATAAGTTACTGTAGTGAAAATGCTTTTTCAATAGCATCTGTAGAGAACCATAAAGAAAATGGCATTACATGCCAGCTTTCCAATTTGAACAAAGCCTTGTTTTATTTTTAGTTAAAGATATCTAAATTTCCATTTACTAATCCATAGTTATAATTTGGTTCTCTGAAAAACCGTAAGTCTGATTTGAACTGTAAAGCATTTTCAAATTATACTCCACTGAAATTTGAACCCAATTCATAGATATAATAAATAGATGTACATTATGTGTATATTATTATTATACTATAAAGTTCACGCCATCCAGTTATTGATTAGTCAAAAGTATTCTAATATTAACTAAAATGTAAATCAAGGAAGAAATGCTATAATTCCTTACTATACATTGTATGACTAGTCTGATAAGTGTAATTTTTTAAATTAAAGTTTGTCAGCTAGAGAGATTCGGAAAAGGGCTCTGCTTTGAAATGGCTGCTGTAGCTTTTGTAACCACTATTATATAACTAAATAATTTTTAAAATATATGATTTATCTTTGATTTAAATTATAGAATTTTTTTTTTCTTTTAGAACCGAAGGAATACAAAACACTCTTCAAGAAGAACGAAAAAAACTGGATGAAATTATTTCCACAAATCGAATGTTAGAATTTCAAATGAACAGCGTTTATGAATTAACCAAAAATGTCCAGAAAGATTTGCACTCTCTTACTCTATTATTATCTCATAAAAATATGGATAAAGTTTGTATCTCACCCGGAAATTTATCTAAACAATCATCGACATCTGTACCAAATTTGAACACATTAATGTCTAAGAATTCTGAACTTCAGAAATGGAATTCTATAAACACGGTTAATAATCCTGATTATTTGCCTGATTCCTCTGGAAATGAAATAGAATGTAACAGAATGTAAGCTTGAAAGTTGCCTACTAAATGGTTTGTGCTGAAGGCATAAACAAATTGCAAACAAATTCTAATCATCTAGTAGCAAAAAGAACCATCATCTATACACTTAAACAATTTTGATTTAGCTGTTGTAAAAATGTATTCTAAACTGGAGTTGATGTTGTTGTTTTTGGTATCGCAAATTCAAACTTTGAGAACCTGGATAGTGCAATAGTTTTAATTTAAAAAAAAAATGTTTTTTAAAATATCTACAGCTATTAACAGCCTTAATTCAACACAAAATTAAGTACTGTATTCTGAAATATTTTTCATCTTTCACTGAAAATAATTAAAATGGTTACTAAAACACAAAGAAATAAAATAAAATTAACTTGTACCTTGGTGTAATTAGTTTGTTTATCTTATATAATATATAAACAATTAGAAAATCTATTTTGGTTCAAATAAATTAAGTCTATATCGATTATAAAATTATTTGTAGAATATTAATGTTATATTTCTTAATCAGGTTTTCACACATCCATTTATATTTTGGACTTAATAAATCATTGTTGGTTAAAATACCTATGCCACTACAGCAGAGGAAGTAGATCATAATTCAGATATAAGTAGTTTAAAAGAATTTAAAGGAAATGAGTCGTAAATGAATTTCTCAAGATACTTAACCATCCAATATTCTTAAGGTTGACGATTTTCTTTTAGTGAGAACTTCCCAGATTAGTAATCCACAAATGCATAAGTTTAAAAAAATTTTATAATTTAATTGAGATACTTTTCCAAATAAATAAAACGATTGGAGAGAATGTCTTTCTATTAGAAACTGTGAGATATTTATCACGTCCGAAGTTCAAAACTTATTGGATCTCCTGAATGAAGAAATATTTGTGTATTGTATGCTAATTGTATTAAGACTGATGTGCATTTAAATGCCAATATTTAGTTACAAAAGTAATATATGAATAGAATTTGACAAATCAAAAGTATTAAAGAAATGCAAATGTAATAATACCTGGGGAGCAAAAAATATTTTTGTCTTAAACCCACATTTTTTAAACATTGGAATTGAATTACATTAAATTACACTATATATATATATATATATAGTGTAATTTAATGTAATCGATATATATATATATATATATATATATATATATATTCGATTTTCTACCTATTCACACATTACCTTATAATAGGTATTAACTGAAAAAGAAGTAACTGAAGCTTCCAATGAGATATATCAAATTTGCAATCCTATCACAACCATCCAGCAGTCCAGAAGTCAGACCATCCTCACACACAATATATACATAAAAAAGATATACTTTGACAAGCAATACACATTATTTCTAGAGAAAACCCAAATTTTTATATACATTAATGAAACATGTTTTATTGGTTAAATATAAACATGAGGGTTGTGTGTCATGTTATAAGTAGCCTAATCATAAATTAAAAGTTCTAATGTATAGCCACTTATACATTTCTTTATTAAAACAGGCAAAACTCTCTGTACATATTGCCACTCAATGCAAGCCAGAGTAATCAATGGATGCCAGAAGGCTTGTGCATAAAATTCCCATCTAGTGCCTACTCATCCAATATCTCCAAACTAATTTTTGGTTTATGGCCTTCGTCAGTGAGGAGTCTTGGATCTGAGAGCACTGCATTTTTCTTTATGGATCTCTGAGTGCCTTTTGCTTACCTATAACAATATATCAATCATTTTCATCTTATCATTCTGTCTTAAGTTAGATCTTTTACCAAAAACATTTTATTTTATAATATCTAGTTGAGAATTACTTTACTCTGAAGATTGTATTCTCTTCTTGGCTTACTTAGTTTTAATTTAAAAAAAACTTTTTTATATAGTATAACAATTCTGTTTTTCTTTCGTTTAGTATATTTATGTGTGGGCACACATATGTTTTAAAATGCAATCACTGTAAAAATCACCACAATTCATTCAACAAAATATTTAACAATTAACCATCATCTGATCACCGTTTCTTATGCTTGCTCAAGCTGTTAAAACAGGCAAAATTCTCCATAGAGTAGTGCCACTTAGTACAAGCCAGAGTAATCAATGAACCCAAGAAGGTTTGCACATAAAATTCCTATCTAGTGATGAAATCCGTAAGCTAGAAATTAGTCTGGGAATATTGGATGAGTAGGGCAATAGATAAGGATTTTATGCACAAACCTTCCACTGAGTGGCACTACTGTATGGAGAGTTTTGCCTGTTTTAATATTTAACAGCACTGCTAGATCAATGGTCTCATCAAGTCTAATTCAGAAGCAAACCTGGAATAATGTATATTCATAGTCCTAAAGATGAAAAATCTAGCCGAATGGCTGTTAGTGATCCATCAAGACTGATTTAACAACAATTCTGATTAATGTTTATTTATAATCATAATAAAGATACAAACTATATAAATTATGAAATCCAATTATATAATTATAATTTTAACCAAATTCAAATTACAACTTGTTAAATTTTTGTTTCAATCGTTTTAAAAGGCAAATTATTTATATTGTAAAACTGGAAATTTATTTCTCTTTAAATAACCTTTGCAATACTTTTTATTTAATAAAGTTTAATAATGTTCAAGGTTTTTAAAACATAAAACTCTCAATATATGCATTCATCTAAAATTTGGATTCATGAAAAATATGTAAAATAGCTCAGAAATGAGCAAAATATATTGATACTTACTATACTTAATATTTAAAAAAATTAAAAATACATCTTTATGTTATATTTCACATTGCCTTTAGATAGTGAACTAGTTCAAATTTTATCTTATCTTAAGAGGATTGAGCATTCATAACCACAAATTAAGGTATACACAAATATATAACATATCCAATGGTAAGAATGGGACTTTAGGCAATAGTACTTACTGAATTTGATTGTTCTCATCATGAATGAGGATCTGGCCATAAATAGTGAATGCATTCGTAAGTAAAGTTAGACAACAACTGTCACTAATTGGGAGTATACACATTGATCACTACATGGATGAGCAGTGTGGAAAGTGTACATTAGAACTGGAAGCTGCTAAAATATAAATTTGACACAATGCAAGCCATAATAATGCAGCCGGAAATTTTACCACACCTAAAATATGCTGTAATGCTACATCTGGAAGTGTTAGATAATATTGGGTGCCATTTGTAACAATATAGGGGGAAAATGGGTAAATATGAGGTGAAATGGGATGATGGGAAACACCATCATCCCCCTTATATGACAAATATAAATGAATACATAAGGAGCATTAGCATGAAAACATCAGCATTTAATAAAAAAATAAGTATATTAATAATTTTACTTATAAGCTGCATTATATTAATAATAAGTTACATCAGCATCATTACACAAAAATAATCAACTGTCATCCCTTATGTCTAGATTAAAAAACAATTTAATAATCAATGCCAAACTTAGGGCATGATAAACAACAATCATCTAGATGCACATGTATAAGTGCTAAACTACCTATCATAAAAATAATGGATTGCAACACCATCAACCACAAGGACACATGTTTCACAATCTCAAGAAAATGGAGTAATTAACCTTGAACTTTGCATAATTGCATATAATTAATTCACTTAGAGTTATGAAGATGAGAGCACATCTCTTGAAAGTGCAGAATAGTATAATTTTATTTTGTTTTACGTATAAAGTAGCTTTGCATTCAGGTCCAATACATGCACTGTTTTCGAGTTAGATTTGAATTACAATGTTACATAAAAATAATGCTGGATTCTGATGCATGTTGATCATTAATGTGTTGGCTATAGGATACCATGAGTGCACAAGTCACTTGTAAACTAAATGTTTTCTAAAAATAAAATGCAGTGAATAGACTTTAAATGTGGTCTTGACTTATACCCCTTACAAATAATTATCTGGATGTTCAAACACAAACATGAACCCCCACACATAAATTAACCATTATTGCTCTAAAGTTTAGCTCAAAATCATAAGACCCTAGAGACAGTGACTATGAACAAGAGAAAAATAAATTTACAAGCTTAATCTACTTTAACTTGAATAATTTTATTTGGATAATTTACATATCCTAAAACACTATGCTGTAATAAAATAAAGTCACACACATTGCCAATACATACAATAGATAGCTGGAGGAATGAAGACCTTAACACATTTTTAATAATTATCTAATAAATTAATTAGCAAATTACTTAAGAAAATTAGAAAAAGATAAAGATAATATGACAATTCTAAATTAAGTATATTTTATCCAAAAATATATTCCATATAGCAAATATGATTAACCAGTTGTTGACTCTTATTCATAAATTAATTAGTCTGTACTTTAATCAGAATAATTTCCCTTTTAATAAGCAAAATTGTAAAATAAAATTGCACAACAATAAATAAAAATTAATGAGCAAAAACTCTTTTCCTTGTCTAATAAAAAATTAAAAAGTTGTATACAATTAAATCCTGGAGGAATAATGAAGATAAATAAGATAAAGAAAAAAAAAGCAAAAAAACATTTTAATAAAAAAAAAAAGTATTACCAAATTATTCATTACTATTATTATTTTTTTGAAAAAAAAAATACAAATGTAGATGTAATGTGCACATTACAATACCTTTTTTACCATGGATTTCAGTAATTGCAATTTTCAATTTTTTTTTTCTGTTGGCTTTTTTTTGTAAGCTATTCCATTAAAACATATTTCCATGGTAATGTACACAATTAAATTTATCCACTTTTATAATGGAATATTTTTAAATTTAAGACAGGCTGAATTTCTTCATCTTTTCAATATAATATTTTTTAGGTCAGAATAATATATATAATGAGACAGTCATGCTTTGGAATGGAAACAAGATTTGTTGCAGTTGGGGATATTCTTTTTTGGTGCCTCTTTTTTATATACATTTTGTTTAATGAATAAGTTACATGCTGAAGTTTAATGATACTCAGCTTCTACCTAAAATTTAGGGCATGGTTTTCCTCAAATCCATTTTAAAAACCTTTTTAAAAAAAAGTAGTGAGTCAAGTCTTACTTGAGGCTACAAACCTATTTCTCACTGTTCTCTTTCCGGATGAACTGCTACTACTGCCTTTTTAAACAGCATGATTAAGAATAATTGCTCACAACATAGAGGTTTTCTGCTTTTATCTGTCACCGTATTATTTTTTAAAATAATCCTTTATTCATCCATTCATATTTTATCTCATACATAGCCACATTAAACCTTGACCAATTGAGTCTATTTTTACAAAAGGTTATTTCCCTCTTTTTTTATTAATTAAAAAAATGCCAATCATAAGAAAAAAATTTCACTGTAGTTATTTTTCTCTTATTCCAAAAACAAGATAATTTTTTAATTATCTTTTTATTGGGACAACATTACTTTTTGTTCTAGTGAGATGAAGAGAGAAAAAAACAATTTTAATTAATTAAAACATCTTAAAATGTGAAAACCTTTTTTTTTCTTTTCTTTTAAAAATCTGATAAAAATAAAATGTTGCCTATTTATCTCTCTTATCAGAAAAGTTAAAATTAAAACTTTTCAATCTTATTGAAGAGAGAAAAAAATTATTTTAATTTTATTTTTTTAATTAAATTGGGTAAAAAAATTTACTGAAGAGAGAATAAAGAAAATTACTTATTTTATCTTATACTTTTCTCTCTATTTTATAATTATTTTTCAACAAATCATATATATTCATATTATTATTTTTAAAAAATGTTTAAGAAATGTAAATTTTTTAAACAAGTTACTGCTTGATATTATAAAGAACAGATAAATAAATCATATTATTTTTAATCATTATCAACCTAATCTAAATAAAAGTTTATTGAGTTTTCTTGGTTTTTTTCCTTCATATCATTTCAAAAATCTCCTATATTTCATCCATCATTTCATATGGACCTCTTACTAGATGTTTTGTGATCTTCTAGGATATGATTTAAGATTTTAGTTGTTAATCTACTGTAATCTCATTTACAACTAATATTCAATCCTAATTTATTTTTGCTTTCTAATTGTTACACTGATATCAGTAATACTCAATTTTTTTTTACCCATGTATTTTGCCTTTAATATCTTCTTTAATTTCTGTATATATATAAATTCTTAAAATATCCCAGTGCATATAGGTAGCTAAAAATTCAAATAAAAAAATGTTCAAATCACCCTCCCAAAAGCTACGCTTTTTCAGCATCGCCCTCTGAAAAAATATAAAGTCTGAACTTCAAACAGCATGACTTATATTCCCTGAAATTTCTTCATTGATTTTCTATAACTGTTCAAGACACAATTCCTATGGAAGTAATAGTAAAACACATTTTTTAAAAACTTTTTTTTTAAAAGGTACTTGTGAATAATTCAACCGATGACGTTTTTGACTTACCGATTTCCCTTCCGGTAGACATCGAAGTTTTTTGCATGACAATGTTGTCATGGTAACCAAGTGACTGATGTGATTAATCCATCAGAGAGTCAATTTTTTTTTTTCACCCACGAGATTTAAAATTTGTAGAGAGGTTTGGGAAATTTTTTGATTTTTCTGTCTATTGTGATTTTGCTATCCACGGCATCACAGTTACTTTTTTGAGCTGTTAATTCGGGTAAAGTGTTTTATTTATCTGTTTATTTTAAATTTACAAAAATTTTTTGTTAATATTTCTACAATTCTCAAACTTCTCCGGTAAAGTGTTTTTTATTTATCTGTTTATTTTAAATTTACAAAAAGTTTTTGTTAATATTTCTACAATTCTGAAACTTACATTGAATTACGTTTAATGTGTAAATAATTTATTCTCCGGTAAAGTGTTTTTTATTTATCTGTTTATTTTAAATTTACAAAAACTTTTTGTTAATATTTCTACATTACGTTTTTAATGTGTAAATAATTTGAAATAATTTTTTAAATCAATTTTGCAATATGCAGTACGTTTTAAAAATTACCAAATGCATGTAAAAGTGCGGCGTTTTCTGGATGCCATTAATACCAGATTTGCATTAGATCGCGTCTTTTTTATTTAGGTGTTTATTTAAAATTTACAAAAAGTTTTTGTTAATATTTCTACGATTCTCAAACTTATTTACAAAAAATATTTGTTAATATTTCTACAATTCTCAAACTTACATTGAATTACGTTTAATGTGTAAATAATTTTCAATAATTTTTTAATACAAATTTTGAATATACATTACCAAATGCATGTGATAACAAGGATGCCATTAATGCCAGATTCGCATTAATTTGGGTAAAGTACTTTTTGTTAATATTTCTACTTTACGTTTTTAATGTGTAAATAATTTGAAATAATTTTTTAAATCAATTTTGCAATATGCAGTACGTTTTTAAAATTACCAAATGCATGTAAAAGTGCGGCGCCACTAATACCAGATTTGCATTAGATCGCGTCTTTTTTATTTAGGTGTTTATTTAAAATTTACAAAAAGTTTTTGTTAATATTTCTACAATTCTCAAACTTATTTACAAAAAATATTTGTTAATATTTCTACAATTCTCAAACTTACATTGAATTACGTTTTAATTTTATTTTTAATTTCTGAATTATATCATACAGCTATGAGAGTAATACAATGTCTGATATACGTAATTTATTCCGGTAAACTGTTTTTTATTTATCTGTTTATTTTAAATTTACAAAATCTTGTTGTTAATATTTCTACAATTCTCAAATTATTTTTCGTAAATTCATCGTCAATTATAAAAGCTTTTTGTTAATATTTCTACAATTCTCAAATTATTTTTCGTAAATTCCTCGGCAATTATAAAAATTACAGGGTGCGACGCCATTAATACCAGATTTGCATTAAATGACGCCATTAATACCAGATTTGCATTAAACCACGTCTTTTTAATTTAGCTGTTTATTTAAAATTTACAAAAAATTTTTGTTAATATTTCTACAATTGAATTACGTTTTAATTTAATTTTTAATTTCTGAATTGTATCATACAGAAAATTAGTTTTCGTAAATTTATCGGCAATTTTTAATTTCTGAATTATATCATACAGAAAATTATTTTTCGTAAATTCATGGGCAATTATAAAAATTACAGCTATGAGAGTAATACAAGGTATAGGTGTACGCCAAGCCTAACGGCTTGTCAAAAACACAAAGGGCCCCCCCCGCCAACTCCAGCGCTACACGCTGTTTTTTTATAATTGAGCATAATATAGGGTGGTTTTATAAATTAGAATATAGTTTTTTCTAAATTATTTTGACACATGCATGTACATTTTTATTTATTTTTTTTTTACTATTTGCCTGACCTGCGTCAGATTTTTGCCCTTTTTTGTGTGTTTTTTATCACGTGACCTGCGTCACATTTTTTTTCTTTTTTTTATGTTTAATTTTTTTTAAATTTTTATATTTTTGCCATGTTTTTTTGTTTTTTACCATGTGATCAACCGATGACGTATTACCCTGAAGGCATATCGGTCTAATGTTGCGTTTTTTAACGTACCGTGTTCACGTGATCTGCGGGCACATTTTAGCGATTACATGTGTCCGCAAATCACTTGGAGACGTTATCTTAAAAATCGCAAGATTAGACTTATATGCCTTTAGGGTAATACGTCATCGGTTGAATTATACACAAGTACCTTTTAAAAAAACATATAAGCATATTTTGTTATTCATATTAAAAATACTTTACCGGAGTTTAAACATAATTAAGTTCATTTAGTGAGTTCCATCTTCTATAATAATCTGATCAAGATATTTATAATTGTTTAAACTTGTAATTACTTATTTTCTTTTTTCTCTGTGAAAAGCCATAGAATATTACTTTAATGTTTTTAATATAATAATATTAAATCGTGCTTTCACACTTCCAACGTAAAGCTATAACAACAAATTGAAAACTAAATTAAATGGCTGAGCACTTTCAAGAAGATATACTTTTCGTATTCATAGCCAGTTATGATCCTTTCTTTGGAATCATTATATAAATAAATCTGATATGCAAATTATATGCAAATGAGTCACTAAGCCATTTAATTTAGTTTTCAATTTGTTGTTATAGCTTTACGTTGGAAGTGTGAAAGCACGATTTAATATTATTATATTGAAGACAAACATAAAGTATAAATATACAGGTTATTATTTAATATTTTAGTATTTAAATCTGGTTAACATTTTTCCTTTTCAAGTGTCGAAGCATCGAACCCGGGACAACTGCTTGTAAGGCAACTGTGCTAATCACTTGGCCACCAACGCTTGACAAATCTGGTTAACATTTTATAAGCTCTAAAGCACTTTTTAAAAACAATGACATCATCGGCAAAATCTATTGGAATTAAATAATCTCCATTTATTTTTATTCTTTTAACGCTATTTTTTCTTCACATTTATTAAACAAGCCACATTCTAACAATCTTCTTCTTACTATATAGACTTAATAAATGTTCTAAAAACTTTGACATCTTGGGTTCATATCTTGAAGTTTAAAAGTTTTAATAACTAACTTAAATGCATATGAAATTAAATGGTTTATATATATTTTATAAATTCATTGCAAATTATCAAGAAATCAGGTGACTAATTTTTATTATTATTTGGATATGATCTAAAGGGCTGTAATTGATTTCAAATTTTTTAGTTAACTTTGGTACAAAGTTCTCTAGAAATTATTATAATCTTAATGAAGAATTTGTAAAGATTAATAAACATTATCATAAAATATATATTAATAATTACAATATTTTTCAAATAATTAATTTTTCTGAACATCATTGCAACTTTGAATATCTAACTTGGTAAGAAACTTTTAGGTCCGAGATCATCATTATACCAATGTTTTAAATATGCAGTACATCTGATACATCTTGATTTTTTTAGACATTTGCTATATAGCCACCACAGCCACTCGCGAGCTGCAAACTTCTGAAATAAAATCATGATTATAATTTAAATTAGCATGAAGTATTTACATTTTATTTTGAAACGATACAATTATTCTTCAGCGGTGGAAATTTAAAAATGATTATTTCCAACTTTTCCTGGAAATATAACCATTGGTTGAAGTTGTCGGTTTAGTATGTATTTGATCTTTGTCCGATGATGATGTTATTCTTTGTACAGTTTTAAGTCAAAAGCCGTGGAGTGTGTTCTTTTGCTTTGACTTTCGAACATCAACTTCTTTTATTAATTTCATCGAGCAACCCGTAATTAGTTTGAATTTATATTCAGAAAAATAAAAAATTATTGTTCATAAGCATACTCATTTTAAAGAAACCCTTTGTAAATTAATATCAAATTTTTGGATCACCATATTCTTTTGAATCATTATACTAAACAATGAAATTTGTAAAATCAAATATCAGCACAACTAACACAACTGCTTCGTTAACAAATTGTAAGCCAAATTTTAATGTTTTTGCTAATCATATGCAATCCCTTGTGAATAATAAATATTTTTATTGATATATATATATAAAATAAATATTATTAATAAAAAAAAACAATAAATCAAATATTTGTTTCGGTTGCGGCTTCTGAATATGTCACAATTTAACACAATTTTAACATGTGGCTGTTATAGACATGCCGTTTGTCCACTCTTGATATAAAGCTTTGCTATCAATTTTTCTCTTTCTTTGTCTATTATAATAATTCCTTTTTTTAAAACAGTCAAAACTCCATACAGTAGTGGTGATCATGTGATGTTTAGTGGTTTAATTCCTTTTTTCCTGGGAGCGTTTACATTTGGGATTATTTTGACTAAAAGGAGCTTGAAAGTCTGAGTTCAAACCCCCTCTAATTATATCCTAATTTGTAGACTTTCAATATATTTCATAATGTCTTCATAAAATGTCATTCTTTCTTTCTATTGCTGAAACAATTTTCCTCCCAATATCAAGATGTTGCTAATATTTTTGAGATTATTGACTTTTTACTGCTTTTCTTACCTATTCACAATCTTTATGTTATCCTATTTCTTTTTTATATTGCTTATTAAATTTTCATATTTTTTTTAAGTAATTTGTTTTTATTTTCATATTTTTTCTTTTTGGTAAATATTGCCTCAATCTCAATTGAAAATTTCTGGTGAATTGTTGCTTTAATATGACAGCTATCTGCTCATGGTTGCTTGATAGATTATCAGTAATTAGGTATCATCAAAGTCTTTTAATATTTTATTATGATTTACAAATTCTAATTTACATTGCTTGCAATAGTTTTGAAAGTATAAGATATCAACAAAAAAAGTTTTTGTTTTTTTAGTATTGTATTATCATTTATTTTTATGTATTTTATGATCATGGAGGATCCTGATTACATTAAGCTCTTTACAGAATTGAAATACATATTTTGTGTTAGTCAGTCAAACACCCAGCCTTTATTTTAATCATTATTTTGATTGGTTACACAACAGATTTCATAATTTTTCTGCCATTAGTATAAATACAAAAACAATCAGCCTTCATAGATACGCATTCATCCCAGCTTTCAAAAAGAAACTCAACAGATACCTGTTATCAGACCACTAAGATAACACATTGCATGTTGATCAGCAAATTATTCATGTTTCTTTATTGTATCAGGCTTAGACATTAGGAATTTGCTTTGTTTAATATTTTTAAGCTTCAGAAAGGAATCTAAGCTATCTTTTCATTAATAGTCAACTCTTATAAATTTGAGCCAAATTAAGTTTTGTTAAAGATAATCGTTAATTTGAGAAAGAAATCTTTCTAATATTTAACATCATATAGATTATAAAAATTAAATTAAGATAAAGACTGAAAGAGCAACAAATACTATATGGCAGGGGTGGCCAAATTTCACGTTTGCAAGAATATATTCTAGAGCCTATTCAAAAGCAACAATTAAATTTTTGAAATATTCAGCAGAAGCAAATAATTGATTTTTTATTATTTTTATTAATAGGATTAATTATACAAAAAATCAAGAGAACAAAATTAATAGGTAAAAAATCAATCAACAAAAAATATTTATTATTTACTTGTGATTGTATCTGATTAACAAAAACATTAAAATATAGTTTATAATTTGTTAAAGAAGCACATAACAGTTTCATAAGATGTTCAGTGTGCTCAAGATTTTGATTTAACAAACTTCATTGTTGAGTATAATATATAGAGGGTTTGAACTCAGACTTCCACACGACCATCAACTATCCACGTTATCTCATACTGCTGACACACTTGATCACACACATGTCGAAAAGATAAATAATCACCATTATTCCCAAGAATAGATTGTTCCAAAAATTTACATTAGTTTATAAGGAGTTTTTATTAAATGAGGATTCTTATGACAATAATTATTTATTTTTCTGAATATAAATTAAAAATAATAATCTGTATTGGAAAAGGCTGACTTCTGAAAGTCAAAGTAGCCTATGTGATCTTTGAATTAAAACTGTACAAAAAATAAATATATCATCTGAAGAATCCAAACAAAAATCATTTTTAAATTGCCACCGCAAAAGAATAAAGCATATATAGTTTCTAATGCAAATATGCCATGCTAATATAAATTATATCATGATTTTATTTCAAAAGTTTTGAGCGACCGCATGGCTCACAAGTGCAGTTTGACCAGGGTGGCTATATGACAATGAAATCAATAGAGAAAGATTTTCATTTCGTTTATAATTAATATAAGGAACTTCCTTATTTTAAAATGTAGCTTTAAATATCAAAGATTTTTACGGTAATGAAGTGGGTCTAATATGAATAGTATAGTATAATCTGGGGCTCAAGATTACCTAGTGCAATTTAGTTTTTAAGAATTTGATTGACTTAATCTCTTGATATAATCAAAATCTGGAATTTTAATTTTTTTAAGATATATATACTTCCTCCCCATTCTGTACCTTAAGAATAACAAAAGTAAATTTTATTTTATTTTACTGCAAATTTATAATTTATATTTTATAAAGTTATAAAAAGATTATACATTTAAGTAGTTATTTTTAAGATTTTTTATAGAAGAATTTTATAAATTCATATAATTTTATTTTTCTTTATCTTACAAATTTTCAATTTAGTTAAAAGATTTTATTATGATTGATTGATATTCTTCAAATTAAAAATTTAACCTTGGGATCATTTTTCATTAGATTAATAAAATTATAACCTGTAAGATAATGAATCTAAGCTATCATATTATAAAGGTAAAAAAAAGTCAGGTAAATATATTAGAAATTCCATTACTATTACTAATTATTTTACTAACTAGTATTTATTAATTTCTTTAATGCTAAGGTAGAATGACAAGCTTAAAAACTAAGATCTCCTTATTGAAACTCAGCTTCATTACTTTCGATTTCCGAACTCACAAGACCGACTAAGTGTTTTTTGCTATAAATATTAAACAAAATTTATATCAAGCGAATGGTCAGCACAGCTGTTCTTACAAACAGTTGTCCCGGGTTTGCAGGTTCGCTTCCCGGCTGATGATTTGACACATGAAAAAAAAATTTATAATATTTAAATTAAAAGTATATCTAAATAAAACTAATATATATATATGTAGTACAAGCAAACATATTCATAATTGTATTCTATATCCATTGAGGATTTCTATCCAAATCATGCCCTGTGCTGTTTGGCGCAGTCAGTAGATCGCCCGACATGGGATCCGAATATCGCAGAATTGTGACGCTCGAACTTCTTATGAATTATCGAGGAATAAAGCAATTAGCATTTATTTTATACCAAATCATGGGACATTTGCTTAATTCACTAACAACAATACCATTTTAGAAGCATAATATATACTTATAACTAATCGCTATAAAGTTATACAGGTTAACAATAACTACGCAACTAAAATAAATGATTAGTTTGCCAAGACTTAAAATCTATTTTTAATAGAGATGTATAGGGTATACGAGCACAGACTTTCACATGACCCACTACTCTTCACACTATCTCATAACACTGATACACTTGAACATATATATGTTGGAAAAGATAAATAATCACCAATATCCGTATTTCATGCTAAACCAGCAATCATCAGTTGGTCCAGATTACCATCTCTACACATATATGCTATAAGTGCTCATATATATATATTAAGATAGTCAATCCTCATACTTTAATGGGAAGGCTTCAATCTACTCCACACTCCAACTCTTCAACTGTCCATTCAATTGAAAATCTGATGATGGAATGCTCAAAGACCACCCTGAGGCTGAGATTTTTGTCACACCCATGTTCCCTCATGTACAGGAGATAATCTATTTAATACATATACAAGGGATGGGCAGACATTTCTACTATGTAATAACTGAAACACAAGGCTTATTATATACCTGTGTTTATATATGTAATATATAGGGTATACAAGCACAGACTTTGACATGACTCACCACCCCCACACTATCTCATAACACTGATACACTTGAACACATATGTGTTGAAAAGATAAATAATCACCAATATACATATTTCATACTAAACCAGTAATGGAAATATACCTTCCTTTATCATCCTTTCATTGTATGACTTAATGCATTCCGAAGGCTTTATTTCAAAATCCCCATGCTTAAATCTATTCATGTGAATGTAAACAGCAGAATTTTTATCTCTTAAATACTGTTTTAATCTCATTAACTTAGTCAGATACAAGAAACCCTTATCATATTTTAATTACCATTATTGATTGCAATAAAAGACAAATGCTAGAATAATGAGAAATTGCAATTCATTTATTCACTTATATACATAATCACCAAATAAATATTAATGCACTTGACAGAACCCTTTGGGAACAATGATCCATTGATCTTTAACTTGGGGTTTGAATTCAATATAATAACTTAAAGATCTATTGTT
Organism: Epiperipatus broadwayi; assembly: GCA_028023455.1. Taxonomy (NCBI): domain Eukaryota; kingdom Metazoa; phylum Onychophora; class Udeonychophora; order Euonychophora; family Peripatidae; genus Epiperipatus; species Epiperipatus broadwayi. Next base: position 423,568 of record JAQFVV010000469.1, read on the forward strand.
TTAAGATTTTATTTAACTATCCTAGCTAGGCTGATACAAATTTAGATATTTATTGCCTAATTATGCATGGACAATATACAGCTCCATGCATCTTAATTGTCCCTGGTCAGATATAGATTCACTGCACAGACTACGCTTTAGGATACCCAAAAAAATCATTCAATAAACTATACTATTAGAAGGACTAGACTAACATAAATCCTTTTAGGCTTAGAAAACTAATACTAAGGGACTCGAATAAGGGAAACAAAATATCATGTGGGTCAGATGCTCTTTAACAACTGTTTTAATACTAATCAACTAAATATCACCAAATGTAAGAATAAGATTGTGCATCAATCTGAAATTAGTGACTGAAACTTCTGAACTAACTGGTAGGAATGGGCATCTACCTGATAAATAACAATAATAATAATACAATAAGTGGAAGTGGCAAGAATAACATTTGCGTTAGATTTATTTATGAACAACCAAAGAATATATAAAACATATGATATACAGAGGAATGTAGAAATGTGCATCTACCAAATAAATATATGGTAGGATGTACCAATATACTGAATAAATAATGCTCAAACTAAGTCGCTGAGTACAAGCAGCAGTAAACATATATCCACACTCATTGCTGGACAATGAAATTATATATATACAAAACAGCTGGAAATAATAGTACATTAACTCAAGAAAATTTAATATATATATATAAATATTCTTTTCCATGCCTGCCTATCCCAAATCTGTGAGAGTATTTTGCTTAAAACTTTATATTTTTTTAACCCTAAAAGTTAACTAAATTTTTATAACTAAAAAACAATCATTATCAATTTATTGAATTTCTCTACGCAGCCTTTTATTCCAACCAGAGATCATTAATCGCATTATTTACTTTAATGGTTAAATTGTTATTCTAATTCTTAATACATTTTTTTTTTTTTAGAAAGAATGATTTGGTATTGTGATATATAAAATTAAATAACATTAAGACCAGGGATCAAACCCATGCACCAGCAAGTATTTTTGTAGCTATATGGAATCTGATCTCATTAACAACCAGGTGACTTAACTATTGAATATAATAATTAATATGCATTAGATATATATATTGATTATTTCTCAATTATATGAAAATCTATCTATCTTATTGCTTTGTTATTTGAAATATCTTTTGTTTCAATAAGACTTGTAAATAATCTCCAATGTATATAGTAAACCTTAAAAAATTAATTTAAAACTAAATTAAAGGCTAGTGGAAATGATCGTTATTAATTCTTCTTTTAGAATAGTTAACTTCAATAATACTAAAGAAAATTTTTAGCGAATGGCTAGAGTTTGCAAAGATTAGCTAATCGTTTTGTTATCAATATTTTCTTTTTATGTTATGCCGTCTAAACCGTGACTCGTTTAATAAACTCAGATTAAGCAATTCATCGTCATTCTTATGTCTACACATTATATAAAATAAACCATAACAATTTATACAAAATTTTCAGGAGAAATGAAATGTACATATATAGGAGATTAAATACCTAATGTTAGTGTGATAAAGTCATAATCGTATACAATTAAAGTTCATACAAATTGCCCTTTTCATTTTCAATAGTTCATGTTCTGAATAAGGGTATTTTTTGTGGAACAGTAGATATAAAAACATAGCTAAGTCTGACCTTCTGCGAAGCTTCTATGAGACTGCTCTTGATAACTGCAATAGTCTTGATTAATACACATTTCTATTTTATTCAATGGGCATTATCTGATGGTTTTTCTCTCCCTGAATGATGGTTGGTCTCTTCCCCAAAGCTACAGACACTTTTGAAGTTAGGCGGTATATAATTCATATATAATTTAGACACAATGATCAATGTAATGGTTGCTAAGTAAATTATGGCAACTTCTATACTTCATGATTAAATTAAGCTCGCATTCTACCAGCTTGGCTAGAGTGGAGCAGACTTCTCTATTCTTTTATGATATAACAGCCGATTCGAAACAGAATGAGGGAATAAATAGTAATAATGAATCAAAGCATAATAAATCGATCTTTTGAGAAACTCCTATTTACAATTCACTGAGATGCCTTATCTGTTTTCATCGTGGTTCAATTTCATAGATTTATCCATTGATTGTAGATTAGTCAGAAAGGTCCATGGAGTAGTGTTCAATTATAGACTACAAAAATTAGCTTTGAAAATAGATTCTAACAAAATTAAACCTAATGTTTTGACTAAACAATATACGATATTAATCTCCCAATTAGCCGGACTGATTATCTAGAATTTAATTACTTGTACAAAAATAATGTTATTTCTACCCACCTAATTATAAAATAAATTTACAATTGTTAATTTATAAAATATTTTGTTTTAATTACTTTAAATCAATTTAGAATTAATAAGATCTAATATATTTATCTGTGCACATACTTGTATATATATTTTGTCTAGTAAAAATATAAAATAATTAATTTAAAAATTCCTAACGAATTTTTAAATTAAAAATTCCTAACGAATTTTTAAATTACATGCGTGAAGCGCATATATATCTTTTCAATAAATATATATACTAATGACATTAATGGAAGAAGTAAGAGCGTTAAGTATATATATATATATTACTTAAATTCATTTTCAAACAAACAAATAAAAATCAAAATATCATATATAAGTCTTATTCTGATATTTTTCAGGTTGCTATTGTCTAATAAAAGGTTTGCTGAAGAGCAACGCAAGAAAGGGGTGCTATTAAAAACTTAACAAACAGTTGAATAACTAGTGAAAAACATCTCCAATATTCTTTTATGATAAAATATGACGTACAGTAAATTATTTTAGGAGCTTATACACTCACATACTCATCATGAGAGAAGTAATTTAATTTATTTTTATATTCATTAAGAATCTTAAATGTAATTAAAAAAATTACTGTCATAAAATTTTTATGATAGACAATAAAATTATTTCATTAAAAACAATAATAAAATTAGTAATTATCGATGCATTTATTTGCAATTTTATATATGCTCGTATTAATAAATAATTTCTATTCCAAGTAATTTGTAATTCTAAATTGATAAAGAACATTTTTGACTTTGTTTGTGAATCTACGCAACATGGGAAATTAATATTTTGAATAAATCAGATAGTTTCTCATTACTTTGATTGTTTAGTATACAAATAACATTATAATTTCTGTTTGTTTATTTATAAATCATTTAAAACAATATGTATATACTTATAAACGTCTATATTTACATCTCCCACTGATGTTTTTCAATATAATAAAAGAATATATGTTAATAAATAAATAAGTATTAAAATCCATATGTATTAAATTTATACTTTTTTTTTTTTGTATTAAATTACCGCCTCTGATCTTTCTACACTTATAACCCACCTTTCGATTTTATTTTTATTTATAGTCAAAGAGATGCAATAATAATATTTTATAACTTACATGGGTGTAAAAATTATTGTATTTAAACTTGAACTATTATTTCTGGAATCCTTGTTAAAAGATATGATATTACAGAATTCTACATATGGTATTAATTATTGAAGAAGATTACGAGAGAAGAATGAAAATCTCAAATTTGAAATTAAAAACTCATAATTATTGCATTTTTAAATATAACTATTAATGAGAGATTCTATAGATAATAGTAATTGGGCTCAGTATTTTAACACTGTGAAGAATTAAAAAGCTTATATATATATATTACTTAAATAATAAAGATGGGAAATTTCACCTTTATTGTTAAAAGAAGGTTGCCTTGACAACAGTTTGTGATTGTTATCTATACTGGGACTGTTTAAGTGTTGGTTTCTAATATATTGTCAAGCGTTGTTAGCGGAGAAGTCAGCGCAGCCGTCTTGCAAGCAAGAAGTTGGTTACATACGATTGTTGTGAGTTCGCCTCCCTGCCGATGCTATGACATATGAAAAATATACTTACTTATAAACCCATTTAGCCTTTAACATTATTATACTTGTTATTTAAGTAATACTTTAAATGCAATTTGAAAATTGTAATTGCAAATTTGTTATGTTATAATTGACTAGTTATTAATCTGCATTCAGAACAGGTTATATTTACCTCTTTAATTAGGTTTATTTAAACTTTTTTGTATCAATAATTTCCAATCTCTGTGGTCAAGTTGCAATCTTTGTGTCTATATAAATATACAAGACCATAAATAAAGGTGGGATTCCACCATTATTGTTAAAAGGTTGCCATGACAACAGTTTATGATTGTTGATTGCTATCTATATTGGAATTGTCTAAGTGTTACTGGTTTCTAATGATTATATATATATGTAAAAGTCATTTTAATGCAGTGGATCACATCCAAGTCTTAAGAGAAGTTATAGAAAGTATCAATGAATATAAGTTGCCATTATGCTTTGGATTTGTAGATTATAAAAAGGCAATTGAGTCTAAAAGCATTTTAAGCACAGTGAGTAAATTATTGGATCATTGAGATATAGTCCTAGGATATTGTCATGTTCAAAAAAATATTTATAAAAATGCACTAGAAACAATTAGATTATATAATGATAAGAGGAAGATTAACATTGAGAAGGGTGTGTGACAGAGTGACTCCAAATCTCCAAAACTTTTTATAACAGTTTTGCAAAAAATATTTTGTGGATTAAGATGAGAAGTTAAATGAGAAAAGGTAAATGGAGATTATTTAAGTCTCTAGATTTTGTAGATGATGTTTGTTTTTGAAAATAATGCTTTAGATAATCAGGAAATGTGGCAAGAGTTATCTAATGGTATTAAGGAAATAGGATTAAAAATAAATGTTAAAAAGACTAAAGTAGTGTTCAATGCATTTTTTTCAAAGATAAAAATAAAGATTGACAATGATGAGTTAGAAGAAGTTAACAATTGCAAATACCTTGGCCAAATTATTACTACAGATGGAAACATAATAAATGAAATTAATCACATAATTAAACTTGGTTGGAGTGCTTTCGGTAGAAATAACTTAATATTAACAGGAAATATGCCTATGTGTTTGAAAAAGAATGTTTTTAATAAATGTGTTTTACCAGTTTTTACTTATGGATCTGAGACATGGACACTTAACTGACGAGCAATAAAGAGACTTCAGACCACCCAGTAAAGTATGGAAAGATGCATGTTAGGAATAACAATAAGAGATCAAAAATAAAACACATAAGTGAGGGAACAACAGGCATTATTGGCATCATTGAAAAAAATTAAAAGACTAAAGTGGAATTGGGGTGAACATATTTTTAGAAATTATAATAAATGGACAGTACAAATCTTAAACTGGATTCCAAGAGTATGTAAAAGACCTAGAAAAAGACTATATGTGAGATAGATGAAATGAAATAGGGAAGTCTGCTGTGATGATATGAAGAAGAGAGGATAGAGATCGAAGAAGATGGATTGAACTTGGAGAGGCCTTAATCCTGCAATGAATTAATAATGATTAAAAAGGTTGATGGTCATATATATATATATATATAAACAAAAAAATAAAGACTTATAAATCCAATAAATAATATAATATTTCAACCAGAGGACTGGTTTTCATCAGAAAGAAAAAAAAAAAAAAATTTTATTATATTATTTATTGGATTTATAAGTCTTTATTTTTTTGTTTTTATATGTATTTCCTTTGGTTAGTTTGTTATATATATATATATATATATATATATATATATATATATATATATATATATATATATATATATATATATATATATATATATATATATATATATATATATAAACAGAGATAACTTTATATTTTGTGTTGCAGGAAATAGATAATTACCACTAATTGACATAAGGATAAATAAATTTTCACCATTAACTTATAGCAGGTTTTTTTGTTGGAGTTTAACTCCAACTAAAGAGCTTTTATAAGTACCCCAGATAAAGAGCAATATGAGTTAATAAAAAAACCAGTTTAGGCTTAGGATAATTGTAAATTAGTAAATAATTAACAGTTATTTGGCATCATCAAAAGGTAATGTTACCTCTGGGTACATGAATATAATTTTTTAATTTCCATTCTTTATCAAAATAAAAATCCATGAAAAAATATAATTCAATCTTTAATATTGAAACAGTATTTATTGACCAAAATCACATTTCACCTACTATGTTCCATAGTAATGTCTATCCTGTATTTAAACTTCTCCAAGTTTGCATATATTCACATATATTTATGTATAATAATGTATATTAAGGTATGTACATGTATATAGTGTATATTGGTATATTAAAATTAAATGTGTATCGTTATATAGGTATGAACACTTATATATATGCAGGGAGCTATAACACAAAACTTTTTAGTAAGTGTTACAAATAAATTATCAGTTATAAATCTTTAATCTATTAAAATGAAAATATTCATTATTTAGGAAAAAACTCTCACATAATTTTAGTTCTAGAAGTGACAAGATACATATATAACAGAATGTTTATGCAACTTAAATCTGTTTTAAAAGATAGCATGTTTCTTAGAAAATCTCATGCCACATGCACTTGGTTTAATTTGTATGGGAACCAATAACTGATTTTAAAACAAGTCTTGTCAAGCGTTGTTAGCCGAGAGGTCATCGCACTCGCCTTACAAGCAAGTAATTGGTTGCAGATGGGTGTCAGTTCGCGTCCCGGACGATGCTATGACATATGAAAAAAAAAAAAAAACAGTCTATGGGAACCAAGAACAGATTTTAAAACAAGTCTAAAATAAATTTTAAGACAAAATAAAATCATTCAACCAGCACTATTTTACTATTCATTAAATTTTGCTTTTGTCTTTTCTAAAATCTTAATGCTAAATTTTAAAAGTAATAAAACTATGTTAAATTTAAAGATTATAAACTTAAAACTGTAAACAAGTTAATGGATTTTGAAGGGGTGGTGGTGGAATAGTTAATATAAAAAAACCCAAAAATTTAACACTGAAGGTTGGCTCTTTTAATAAATGAAACCCTTGCTGATGGGGGTACACCCATTTGGACAATGGAAATGAGTGTCTAGAAGGCCATTAAATATTGCAACTTCCTTCAGAAGACTGGTCTATAGGAATGGAGGAGTCCGAGACCAACAGCCTGCCAAGAAGACGTTGGAGAACAGCCCACCTAAAGAAGTAAAAGTGCCACTACAATGCTGGACAGCTCATCCCAAAGAAGATGATCATTGGTAATATTTCTTCCCACAGAGCTCTCTAAAATAAATTTTAAATTAATATAATTTTAAAATTTCTCAAGCTAGCTATATTATTGAACGTTCATAAAATATAATTTCTAGATGTTTTCTCAATAAATAACTAAACTCTGTAATCTAATTTAAAATAACTTTTAAATTGATAATAATAATTGTAACAGTCTTGCCTATTAAATGAATCCTTATAATTTAATAATTCTCCTAAACATAATAACTGTATCCAGTTATTATAACTGTATACATCTTCAGCCATGCCTTTTCTCTTTTATTATATTTGTTTATTTTATGATATTATGATATGCCATAATTCAAAATAAAGATTATTAATATTAATAATTTTAGAGAGATGATTAGAACCTCTTATGTAATTAATTTATGCTGCTTTCAACAAACAGAAATCTCCCTTTTGAACCCTATCCTTATATATATAAGTTTAGTTAAGCTCCTATCTTAGCTTATCATTATGGTTTACATGTTAATAAGTATGTATAGTTAATAATCGCAAGAATTATATTATAAAAGCATATTATTGGTTTACATGTTAATAAGTATGTATAGTTAATAATCGCAAGAATTATATTATAAAAGCATATTATTAATAAATAAATTAAACCCAAAATATGCTTTCACCTCTTTAGTTTATTTTATAAACTATCCAGATTGAATTGTTAAACTAGATTACTATAATGAAATCCTTCTTAGCATCTTTTAAGTGTGCTAATTAGTGAACTGGAATAAGATAGTTTCACAGAACGAAACTCAAGTATTTAGCACACTAGTTAAATTTAATATTAATATTATTTTAGTAAGCATTATGAATGTATCTTTACAAAGCACAACACATGCAATATGCCTTGCTATGTTTTCTTTGCAAAATGGGCTTATGGTTTATGCATCATCCCATTATTAGTTTGGACAGCCTCTTTAGAAGTGAGACATGAGAGTTCAAAAACCAATTGTAACACTGCTCTGATCCCCAAACTAAGGTTTACTTTATGGTAGCAAGTTGTACAGTCCAAAGGAACAGTACTTGGTACTGAATCTCATGACTAATTACATATTTGGGCCACAACCTTTATTTAGATAATGTAGCGCCTTAGTATCAGAAGCTTCATTACAAGTACCAGTTCATCCCTCTATATTGTTATTCGATTCAGCATTGATCTAGTTTATATAATAATCTTCATAGGGAGCACATTTATTGCTCATTATGTATAAGTTAATCAGAATAAATTATATTTTGTCAATTATCATTCTTGTAAGATTAGATCATAGCAAACCCAGAATAGATGGCATTCCATATTCAGGCATGATTATAGACTGCAGACATAAATTGTAATAAACTTTAAAGTTAACTGATTGACGTTCATCCTAAAAGATGAGATCTTGTACTAACTCAGCTCCTCATTGCATAACACCTGTGAGTGTAAAATCCCAATGCACTATTTGTATCAATAACTTATAATTTAATAATTAAAGATATTAAACTTGTAATAATATTTAGTGTGTTATTTGTGATCCATTCCCAAAAATGTTATTTATTAGTATATGCATTATCTCAGCAAGTCGTGTGTGTGTTTATTAGGTATTCGCTAATTTGTTAATAATTCCCTGAGTCTCATACTTCACTCTGCACTACTGCTCACTCATGAACTAAAGGAGATTGAGTGTAACCTCATAGATGTCATCCATAAGATAGTAGATTGAAACATTGGTAAAGGAACTGAGGTGCGATCTGATTCAAGATCTCAACCCCTCATAGAGATCAGCTTTGGGATAATTTGGCAAAACTTTGGATTTTGTTTCATGAATGTGCAAATATGACCATTACAATATCTATATAAATATATTGGGCCATAAATAAAGATGGGATTCCATTTTTATTGTAAAAAGGAGGATGCCTTGACTCTAGATTGAGATTGTTGATCGTTATTGATATTGGTATTGTTTAAGAGTTGGCTGCTTTCATGTATTTACATTTGTAAATCTATCTAGCCTTGATCAGTATTAGCTTTATTATCTAAGTAGTATATACTTTCAAGGGAATTTAAGTTATAATTTACTATTTGTTAGTCTACTTTTGGAACAGGTTATATTTGTTTGTTTAACAAGGTTTGTTTAAACTTCTTTGAATTAATAATCTCATTCTGTTTAATTAATTTGAAATTGTTAATAATTATATAAACGGATTAGACTATAGATAGAGATGGGCATCCACCTTTATTATAAAATGGAGAAGAGATGGGCATCCACCTTTATTATAAAATGGAGGAATTCTTGACTAAAGTTTGAGATGGTTATTGTTATTGTTTAAGTGTCAACAGCTTTCATATCCAAATCTGAGAAAGTCATCTCAAGTTGTTATGAAAAGCTGACATATCACTTGCAATATCAATCTATTTGATTAATCCACCATCATCAGCAGTCTGAAATGATATCAATTATCCAAGTAAATAAAACAATTATGAGAGCTTATAGTGGTAAATTGTTCAGATGATGTAAAAAAGTGAATGGATTTGACATCTTTCAAAATTTATTAAATATATTTTCAAATAATAAATTAATTGTTAACATATTTCAGTATACAGTTTTTTAAATCAATGTTTAATTAATAAAATGAGTTTCTGATTCTACCTTGGTTAATGTCTGAACTGTGTTAAAATGAGTTCATTTATAGAATAAGACTCAGTGAAAAAATGACTAGTTTTCTTTTTAAGCTGCCTGCAGTGACGTCTCTGAATCTATGTATGAGTTATACAGTCTAGTAATCTATATAAATTTTATGACAATAGCATGTTTAAATCATGAGTTATGACATGAAATGGTAGTATGTTTTGGTACTTTCATAGATTATCTTCAATCCTCTCTGCCTTTGCAAAATCTTGCAACTATTTGAAAACATTCTTGCAGTTCATGTTTTTACAGGCAAACAAATTTTGAATCATTTCAAATATTTTATAGATGATTTACTCAATTTAAAACAAAATTTAATGTTAGCCTCTTTTTTCATCATGGGTGTCATCACTCATAATCTAGAAATGCTATTGAGTTAAAATTTTTATAGTGCATCGCTTAACTATGTTATTATGTAACACATGCATTTAACTAGAGTGCTTTAAATTAATTGGAGAGAGAAATGGTTGCTTTTTTACTGAGACACACTATAACAAATTCACATCAGTCGATTTCGCCATTGCTAGTATAAGATATGTGGATGATTGGTATGATCCAGGATGCTGATGAGAAAGAATTCATGATATTCCAAAATGATTTATCAATTTTTTCACATGGTATCACAACCAAATAATAAATGCTTCACACTCTGTTATTTAAATTGGAATTCTTTCCGACTTCTTTACATCAGTGGCATGCAAGAGAATCATTGGTTTAGCTTAATGGTTATATTTTTATATAATATTTTTGTACTTATAATATTTTATAAGTTGTTTTTATTCCTTTAATAATAAAAAAACGATAAATTTCTAGCTGGTTGTTGAATGTTACTTAACTACTGATTCATATGTTTTGCTTTGATGATATTTTCTCACATTGAAATATATTTGACTCATAGAAAGAAGTATTTGAGCCAAATCCACGCAGGATTAAAAAATTATGGCATTGTTCCCACCATGGATAATGTTAAAACCTTCACCAAATTTTTCAAATTATCCTTGTAGTCTCTCCTTTAAAAAAAAAAACTAGAAAAAATAAAATAACATGATATAAGGAAGGCACAAAAAAAAAAAAAAGAAGAAAAAGAAGAAGAAAAGAAAAGGAGGAAGAGAAAAAAATGAAATCAAGAAAAAAGAGAATAAAAAGCCGTTTCATACTAAATTGGTCTATATAAAAATTTATCTTTCTCTTGTTTTACATTAGTGATATACTCTTAGTCTCTCTATATTATATGGAGAGAGGATTATAGATATCGCTTAGTAAGGGGTCTATGCACACTTATTGAGCCTAAATTCTTCTAATAATAGACACTATGATCAAATAGTAATTAATTATTTTATTGGTTATAGTTTGCTACTACTTTCCAAAAATAAAAACAAATCAATACCGGGCAACAACTGAATATAACTAAAATGGACAAAATTATAGAATCCTTGTTGAACTTTTTTTATTTTTTATCATATTATCTGAATAATGGCTTATCCCCCCCCCCCCAACGATATATTTAAATTCCAGCTATAGAAATCATATAATACTTAAGAGATACTTTTCTCTATATAAATATATGTGATATATGTGCAAACAAAAGTAGCGATACATAAACGCATGATTGAATTTGTGTTAGATACGTAATCAATGTTGACAGATTTTTGCGATAGTTTTATTCTGCAATAAAATAAAAAATGTATATTTTTTTAATAATTATTTCAAATTAAAAAGCCTTTGTAAATAACTAATTTATCCAAAAAGAAAAAAACACACACAATATTAGGCTTAATATTTCTAACCACAATCTAACTTTTGGCCTTTGAAAGATCTATAAATTAATGTGTAATCTTTCTCTCTCGTTCTTTCATTCAACGTTCATATGTGTATATTTACGTGCGTGTGTGTGAGAGAGAGAGTAAAGAAAAATACACAATTAGTTTGTAAACATTAATATTAGCACCACGTGACGGTTTTGTTTAATTGTAGTTACGTATAGAGTAAATGATACTAAGACAACTGTGAAAGAATAACAATACACAATAGCGTATTTTACAAAATATGAAGCAGCATTTGTTTTAAACAAAATCCTTTTTAAAAAATCGAACAATTTTTCATCAAACATTGATGACAATTTGCAGTATTTTTTCTTCCTAAAGTCTGACGATGGAAGTTGTTACTAAAGTGAAATAAATAGATTTAAATTGGATAAGTTTTTAAAAGTGCACTATTGTTTTTATCACCTTTTGCGTTATCAGTTTATTATTCTTACAAAGTCCTGAAGCAGAAAAATCTAATAGACAGGTGACTCCAAGCATATCGTCTGACGTCATGAATTTTTAGAGTAAGTTGAGTGATCCAGTTTTATGGGAAGCTGTACTGCGACTGAAATCGAGTTCGTACTGCTTTTAGTAACTTTTAAAGTTGGGACTTATAAAAAATAAATATGGGATAAACTTTCACGCTGATTGAACCAGGTAACTTTTTATACTTCGTTTGCTTTGAAAACTATAGCGTAAAAGTTAACAAGAGTGTGACATTACCTGCTACAAATATCGTATTACAATTTTTTTAATATTTAAATTATAATACAGCTACTGTATAAATTTTGATTATTCATAGTTTTATAATTGTAAAAAATAACATTCTCTATTTTTAAAAATACATTGCGAATGAAATATAATGCAAAATAATGCAAAAATTCTCTAACTGATATGAAGAGAGGAAGTTTTTTTTTTTTTTCCGAGGAAGCTTTTTGAAAAAAAAAAAAATCTGTAGAAAAGTTCATTTTAATTAATAATTAACAAAATGAATATTAATAAATTATCAAAGGTAAAGGAAATAGCAATCGTGATAAGTTAATTTAAAAATCAATAGCAATAGTGTATTTATTTACCAACAATAGATTCATTCCTTAATTAACTTTGAAATATTAATAAACAAAATTTAAAAGTAAAAAGTTCTAGACGTGACCAGGTGTACGGCTGAGTAAATGTGAAGAAAGCAGTGGTTGTGAATGGGTAATGCGAGCATGACAAGTCTGAACGGACGCCAAGTAAGTAATGTTAAGCGTGTAAAACAAATGATCAAAACGATCGTATTGAGTCTGATTTATCATATTTATGAAGCAACATGTTTTAGACTTCTTTCAATATATTTCTATTTGTTTTAAAACTTTTAGAGAAATAATAATTAAATGAATTGTGTTAATAATCAAAGAAAAAGAGACATTGACCTTTAAACATCCTCTCTTTTTTTTTTGTTTTAATGAGAATAACTGGTATCTACGTAATAAGAATTTTGTAGTAACTTTCTCAAAATAAAACATTTGCTTACAAAATTTGATAAATGTATATTCCGTAAGTACATGGGGGAGGGTGGTAACAAAGATAAAGCAGAATTGAACGGAAAAAAATAAAATAAAATGTAAAATAAATAATAACTAATTCTGTACAAACATATAGATACGTATACATGTTATAAAATTGCACATTTATGGTATGTATGATAAGTGATTCGAGAATAAATAGGTTTATTGACTTTTGAAAGATTTTTTGAAAAAAAAAAGCATAGAAATCAAGAAAGCAGTTTTAGTTGTAATAGTTTTCAGTTTATCTAATATAAGTAAAGATAAAATTATCTTCCCTCTATGCAGAGAAGCAGTAAAAGAGAATTTTAACAGATTGATGCTCTGTGAAGTATAGCAAAATGGTAGAGAGATTGATTGGAGTGTTCGAAGTTCATGGATTGAAGTTCAACATATCACTTCCATGCTTGAATATCATGTGATCACCTCAGCAACTAACCATTCAATTATTATCAGATTGGCTAATAGCCAAATAGTGAGAGTAAATATTTTCTTTATCACCCAGTAAAAATAACTAGAAACCTATCCTTTTACTATCTAGCTTAAAATAACTAATTGCCTGTTTCTTTGCCCAATAATTTAAAATAGCTTACAGGATTTAATTATATGTCTATTTGTATAAAAATGTTTTCCTCAAAATAGAAAGAAAAATGTTTTGAAACTCCAGATTATGGCACAGCAGAAAAGTGTGCTAATCATTATGCATGAGATTTTCTTTTCATTGTAAATCTACTATTTATATATAATAAACCATAAATGGGTAATAGTTGGTAGTTTCTAAATGTAAATCACATGATGTCATCAAAGCTTAAATAAATCATAGAATCTACACTTTGTTATCAAGATAAGCCTTATAGGTAAAAGATGGACTTCCTATAGAGATTGATTATGTAATATAATTTACATTTAAAAATCAATTAACTATTACTGATTTATGGTTTACTAACTAATGCACTGAATAGAAGTTTGATTTGAAAGTTATAAAAATGATTATTCATTAATCTTTTTTCAAAGCAGATTATTTTTCATGATTGAACTGGGTTTTTTTAAACTTCTAGCAAGATTTAAAAGCCTCAAAAACCATATTGAGTCTTTATTGGGTAGCGTAATTAAATAATGTTATCATACATAACTTGGTACAGACAGAGAGTCAAACTTGAAAATTAAAGATCCATAGATTACAGATACCTTATCCCAATTTTAGTGCTCAAATATCATATGACCTCCTGAGAGCAAGAGTTTGATCATAGAACCAAAAAATCTTATTTCACACTTGGATTGTAAAAAGTTAGTCAACTTTCCAGACATCCTGAACCATTATTCAAGTTACCCTATTTGAGACAATACTCAAATGCTTAAGATTTGCAAAGTTTTAAATAAGAATCTTCTGTCATACAGCTTTAGTATGCATTAAATTAATTTTTTTATTTCAAATTAGATATCTAAAATGTCATACTTGTTACCAATAATGTTGTTTATTAACTGAGACTTAAATCTATTAGTATATTTTAAGTTTATGTTCAACTTTTTATGATCAATCTCTTACAACATATATGAATTTATTAAGTAGAAAATGATAATTAGGAGGAAAGGTGATAAGGAACCTCACTCTAATGCATATTTAATTACTTTGGAAATGCTTTTGTTGTAACTTCTTATAGATTTGTCTCTCTAGAAACAGCTAATATAAATATATATATATTAATCATAAAAAAAACCTTTTTCAGCTCCTGGTTTAGTGCCCTTTTCAAATGTTAATAATCTATTATTACATTAAGGAATTATTACATATACAACACTATCTAGTGTTTCATAATAGAAGTAAAACAACCATACAACTTTATATATATTATCTTACATAATTTTCCATTCATTTCAGATTGACCAGTTGTTAACACAATTTATCGAAGTTTTGCAATAGCTTAAATAATTGTATAAATATTTATAAAGATAAATTTAGTTAACAACTGAGCAATTGGAAATGAGTAGAAAATTATGTAAGACAATATATATGAAGTTGTACAATACATGTATTAATTGTTTTGTATATTGTTATGTTACATAATCTTTTTTTTTTAAAGTTATAATGGCTTTCTATATGAAAATCTTGTTCTATTTTACTAATGTTTTATTTTTATTATTGTTGTTGTTATACTTTTATTATGAAACACTAGATAGTATTGTATATGTAATAATTTATTAATGTAATAATAAATTATTAACATTTGAAAAGGGCAGTAAACCATGTGCTGAAAAAGGCTTTTGTATGTATGATTATTATATATTTATATTAGCTGTTTTATATTATTTTTTTGTTGTAGTAATTTATATGAAGTAACAACATATTGGAATTTATTTTTTATTTTTTCCATTTCTGATAATATATATATATTATAACAATCCAGAAATATGAAACTAACGTAATCTGTACTACAGGGCTCCACTAAGCATTTGAACCTAGAAAATTTATAAAGTAGGCAGATACGTAAGTTTAAAAAAAAAATATTTATTTTATATTGGTTGATTCCGGTCGTTAGCCCATTGTCACTAGCTCAATGGAACAGCAGAGATTTATATTTCATGAATTCTTATCTAAGAATAATTTTTAAAAAAAGAATAAAATAAGCTACTGCCAGTAATTAACATACAAATATTTATTTACGCACATATATATAAAATTTAACATTATTATTTTAGCATATTTATTTTAACATTTAACATTATTTTTAACTTTTATTTTAGATTTTAATTTACATTTTAATTTTTGTACTATTATAAGTTCGCACAGATGGGTTTATAAAAGTTTGTTTTAAAATGTTGAGTATAGATCAGTTACATAGACTACACGGTTAAAAAACATTTCAAAATAAACATAAACAATCAAAATACAAAGTCATTGATACCGTCAATTGCATAGGGAATACAAGAAACCCAATGGTATTCATCATAAGATACTGCAGAGACACCAATAACTTAAAAGACATCTGAATAAATACATTTTAGATACTCACCGTAAGGTATCATTATTTACCGAATGTCTATATATTTTGATCAAATATGAAAACCAAAAACATAATTAACCGATAACAAATCCATGCAACATCCATACCCAACTTCAATTTAATGCATTTTTATTTAGAGGGTCAAGTATGAATAGACTACATAGATTTGCATTTGAAAGAAAATATTCTATCCTTATTTAACCTTAGGCCAAAAGTTCGCAGTCAAACCAATGTCAATTCATCTGATATATCGATGCCTTCAATGTAATACAAAATACAGCAGCACAAAAAGTTAAGAGAAGAAATTGCCTCTTATCAGATAAGAATACTACATCTATATGACAAGAAGAGCAATAAAAAAAAAAACTCAATAGGAAAGGACTGCGGTCATTTTGCCGACTTACGAACCGCATTCCATAGGCCAAAAAAGAAGTGTGCGGCGTATAAAGCGATTCTGCCCATAGCGAATCTTGTACTACATCTACTAATTACACCAATATATCCCATCCATTGACCTAATTTAACTACGAAACAAATAACCTAAGATTACCCTCTCCTAATATAACTTTACAAATCTATATAGCCATTCACGCCCGACTTAAGTTTAACATTTCTATAATTTAATTTAACGAAAAACAAAAATCATAAATAAAACTTAAAAAAACCAAAAAAATAAATAAATGGAAATGATTTTAAATAAAAAAAAATGCATCAAATAAAATTATAACTAATTAATAAATAATTTAGTTTGGTCAGATAGAAATCTATTTCTATTTTTTTTTTTTAAATATGGAAAGTTTTTAATTTAATGTTCATGACTTATCTAAAGGTTTTACGGTTTTAAAAGGTCCATAATTTGTAGTTGTTTGTAATTTTGAATGGGAATTCCCACGCTGTCCTGAAGATATTGGTATCCAGTTAGCCGTTGTTTTTTATTTATCTGGAGGTTTTTTAGTTTAGCTGGTCCTTAATGTAGAAAAAAACGATGTCATTTCTTTTTTTTTTTAATGAAACTGAAGGGATTGAAGAGTGCATCTTTTCAATCCCTTCTCCTTCAACTCCACACTAACACATATAGTCACATCTCTTCTAATAGCTAACTAATAATTTCCAAACTTTTCCTTTTATATTAATTTTAAGGATTCAATGGACATTACGTCATCGATGATAATGATCCTTCCATTGAGGTCCAATTTCCCGATGGATTTCTCTCATTTTCTATTAGTTTCTATTGTTTTCCTATCTGACCATTGCTTATACATTTAAATGCCCAAAGGCTAGTTCACTTTGACTAATTAAAATAATCATTTCCATTCTCTGATTAATTAATGTGTTTTCCAAACTTAAAGGTATATTTTTATCTCTAAATCTTTTTGTTGAAAGATTTAGTTTTTCTATTTTTAATAAAGTTTTATTTTAATAATTTTTTTTTATCTGTGCGATTTTATATATATACAAGTTTAAGATGATTTTTTAATTTTCAATTTTTAATTCTTAAAAAAGTTTTTATTTGCGAACTTTTATTTTTTTCATGTTTAATAATAAAAAAACAATGTAACATCATCTGTGCCCGTTACAATATATATATATATATATATATAGTATTTTTGCAGAAGAAAGTCATTTTTCTCTGTAAGTCACAAGGGAGGTTCTTTCCTAAATACACACATCCTGGGAGAAGAATTGACTCAATTTTTTATACCATGTAGAATGATTGAATAAATTTAATTCACATCACAAAAGTTTACATCATTGAAGTTTGTTTACATATAGATATAATATTATCTAATATTTTATATGCAATTCTACTATTTATAATTAAAATAGAAATACTAGAAAAAATTTCTTCACAGTTTTGGTTTTGCTTATTAACCAAATAAACCTTTTCAAATAAAAGTTATTAACAAAAATATACTGTGTATAATTTAAAACAAATGCCAATCATTCTATCATTAAGAGTTTTCATAAGATTGATGGTTTTATATCCAAAGTGATTAGCCAAAAGAATCTCTTTATATATAAATAACTTTATTGAAATACATATGTAAGAATGATACAATTGTAAATAAAATAAAAGTAATCCATGTTGCTCGGGCAACCAGATGGTCTGATGTGCTACTGGTGTTGTTTAATCTAGCTTAATCAGGCTCCATGTGTTGTCAAATAAAAATCTGGATGAGATGATATTGTCCTTATAAGTGAAATTCCTTAAACTTAGAAATGAATATGTCTTCAGGCTTGGGATGAGGAAAGGTGAACTTGTTTTGACATCTGGACAGCCAAGTAACATAAGTGATGAAGGTCGAAAGCCTTGAGATGACATAATCCCTAGACAGGAAGCAGCTCTTGATATCTAATATTTTGTTCAGGATATGTGGCAGTTGTGAGAAATGACTGTTCTGATTTTGTCATATGCTGGGCAATCATTTATCATGTGGTCAAAGGTTTCAGGGGTTCTGTGGCAGTTGTGACATGTAGGATCTATGTTCTTGCAGAATCTCCTGTAGTGCAAGAACCAGAGTATCTGGAGAATCCAGGTTGATTTTCACTAGGAAGTCCAGGAACCTTGTCTCTAGCTTGAGATGTTTGAAAAACCTGGTGACCACCTGATAATTACCACTGAGGTAAGAAAGGGTAGAGTTTTGAGTGGGAAACAACAGGTCATGAGCATCCCAAATAGATTTTCTGTCTGAATACTACCAAGTTTCTGATTTAGCCAGCTTGTCTTCGAGGGTGGAGGTCTGTCCGACAGAATGACTGGTTGTTCAATAAAAAAATTAAAACATGGATCAGAATTAATGTTAGGAATAATTGATATTTGTTTTGAATTATGGGTAATTATGGGTATGTATTTAAATGCACGTTTTTGTTAGTAATTTTCATTTGAGAGTATCTATTCGATTAATAATAGAGCAAAACATGCTCCAGAAGGAAATTTTGTAAAAAAAATTCAATTTTCTATTGTTATATTTTTATTCTGTTTTGATAAATGTGTGTGTGGGTAGTGTTCACGTTAGTAGTAAAATTTGCATAAACTTAATGTTTATGTATGATCTTCCATTTAACATTATAGGATCATCTAGATAAAAAGATTAACTAGAATTTAAAAATTCAAGTAGCAAATATCCTCCTCTCTCCAAAAATTCTTTATCAGAAATCAATCCAGAAATTTTACATTTTCAATTAATCATTCTAATATTAAGATAAAATAGTTTTATTTTTCAGTATGGAATTGATATTTAGTTCCTCTTTAACAGACAGATACTCTCAAAAAAATATGCGTGTAAATAAATAGTCAAGAATTATCTTATCAATGTGATGAAGTCTAAGTTTAAATACTGTTATATAAATTAGTCTACAGATATATTGCAATGTGATTTATTAATTACTTTATGGTATGACTATCAAATGAAAAGGAATGTTTTAGGAACTAGGATTGGAATTTTCATCTAAGTTTATATATATAATGCTATTATTTATTTAATTATATCATCATCATCATTGTTAACCATAATCAATCCATTGCAGGATGATGGTCTCTGCAAATTTAATCCAGTTTCTCTGATTTCTAGCCTCCTTGATTCACAACCTATCAGCAAATATCCTAATTTCATCCATCCATCTCATGTCTTGTTTCTTTTTAGGTCTTTTACTATCTTCTAAGATCAAATTTAAAACTTCATCTGTTTATTTATTATCATCTCTTCTGTAATAATCCCAGAGTATCTCCATTTTAGTCCTCTAATTGTATTTCACTCACCATGTCAAAGTTTTCCTAATATATATATCTCCATACTTTATTGAATAGTTTCAAGTCTTTCTGTAACTGTTAAGTATCTGAGTCTTAATTATCCAAAAATAAGAACATATTTTAATATTAAGTTAGTTGTACCAAAAGCACTCCATCCAATTTAATTCTATAAATAATTTCATCTATTATATTTTCATCCATATTTATAATCTAATCAAATTAATTGTAATTGTTAATATCTTCTATTTCATGACTATTAATTTTATTTTATTTTCCTGAGAAAATCCATTGAACATTTATTTAGTCTTTTTAACATTTATCTTGAAGCCTGCTTTTTTACTTCCACCTGATAACTTTTGCAACATTTTCTGAAGTTTTTTAAAGCATTATTTTTAAAAGCAACCATATCATTCATCTTCAAAATTTAGATAACTTAAATAATCCCCATTTATTTTTACTTCCCTAGTTTACCACTTTAATCCACAAAATACTTTTTGTAAAGCAGATGTAAAAAGTTTTGAAAATATGGAATCATCCTGTCATACACCCTTATCAATGTTCATCTTCTTACTAACACCATGTAATCTAATCCCTGTTGTTGCATTTGATAAATATTTTTCACTGCAGGATAATGTCCAAATTTTTTGTTAGTCATTCTAAGCTTTAATCAGTGTAAAAATGCTGATAAGATCAAATACTTTTTTATAATATAAAAATCCAAGACATACTAGCAAATTAAATTTATTGGACCTTTCTAGAACTTTTCTTAGTATTTGGGTAAAATTCATGGTGCTAAAACCATTTTAAATCCAGATTGTTTTTGGATTGTTTTGAATCCAAAATTTTCTGTAGACTAATTGTAATTATTTTGATAAAGACCTTGTATAGAACCTGTAGAAGAATGACCAATCTGGATTTCTAGTATTTTCTTTATCATCTTTCTTAAATATCAATATTATTATTGCTTTCTTCAAATCATCTAATACATCTTTATCATTTAAACATTTGGTATATAACTTTGCCAACAATTTTTCTATTTCTTCACCTGCTTCTTTTAAAATATCAATGATAATTCCATGAACCATTTTCATTCTTCATAGATTTAAGTGCACATCTCACTTCTTCATTTAAAATTCTGGACAATTTAGAAGAGATAATAATAGTAGAGGATACTTTATATTTTTTCCCTTTATTATTATGTAATTATTTATAGAACTTTCACAAATTTCATGACATTATTTTTTTTTTTTAGTAATAGAACTTTTTTTATTGCTGGAAACAATTTTCTTCTAATATCAAAATATTGTTTTACATTTTCTTTTATACTTGATTCATAATTAGATTGTCTTATTATTTATGTATCATTTTACAAAACTATAGATACTTAAAACCTCTGATTATGGTTTCATGCTCTGGCACTCCTCAGAGAGGTGCTAGGATAGGTTCAGACACTAGATTTAAAAGCACTAACATAAAGCCAGCATTTAACTGAAAGTTATCTATTGAGTGGAAAATCTGAAATTTTCAGACACCTACATGTCTTCAAACTCAGCTATTCAATGCAAATAGCTATATGGGGCTGAGAGATCTTCAGCCATACCATATATTAGTAGTCTTAGTAATATAACATTGCATAAGACTTAAGGCAGAGACTATAAATAGTCAAAATAAGTCATAGATCACATGACCTTATGCTCTTAAGCTTGTAAGTTATAAACAATGAGGATTGCCAATTCCTCAACAAGCTTTGTGATAAATGCTTAGCTAGAGAAAGCATTTAAAATCTCTCTGTCAGCCTCATATGGCTATTTGAGTTGAACAGCTAGCTGGGTTTGAAGACATGTAGGTGTTGGAAAATTTCAGATTTTCCACTCAGTAGATAACTTTTAGTTAAATGCTGGCTTTGGGCTAGTGTTTTTAGATCTAGTGTCTGAACCCACCATAGCACCTCTCTGAAGAGTGCCAGATCATGAAACCATGGTCAGAAGTTTGGGGGGGGAGTCCTGACAGATATTTTAAATGCTTTCTCTAGCTAATCATTTATCATAAAGCTTGTTGATGAATTGGCAATCCTCATTGTTTATAACTTACAAGCTTAAGAGTATAGGATCATGTGATCTATTACTTATTTTGACTATTTATAGTCTCTGCCTTAAGTCTTATGCAATGTTATATTGCTAAGACTACTAATATATGGTATGGCTGAAGATCTCTCAGCCCCGTATAGCTATTTGCATTGAATAGCTGAGTTTGAAGGCATGTAGGTGTCAGAAAATTTCAGATTTTCGAATCAATAGATAACTTTCAGTTAAATGCTGGCTTTGGGTTAGTGTTTTTAGATATAGTGTCTGAACCTACCCTAGCACCTCTCTGAGGAGTGCCAGAGCATGAAACTATGGTCAGAGGTTTGGGAGGAGTCCTGACAGAGATATTTTAAATGCTTTCTGTAGCTAAGCATTTATCACCAAGCTTGTTGGGGAATTGGCAATCATAACTTACAAGCTTAAAAGTATAGGGTCATGTGATCTATGACTCTTATTTTGACTATTTATAGATACTTAATTCTTTTTAATTAGTTATTTTTTTAATTTTTCATATTCTTTTTTTTTTCTTCATACATTGTCTTGTTTCAATAGAAAATTTATTGATAAATTGCTGATTTTTTGTATCAACTAATGGCTGCTTTACAAGCAGTTGCCCAGGTTAGCGGGTTCGCTTCCCGGCTGATGCTATGACACATGAGAAAAAAACTATCTTTTTTGCAGTTCTTAATATAATATCAGTTATTTTCTTATTGATTTCATTCATGTCTGAACTATCTTCAAATATTTTTATTATTTTAAAATAATTTGTAAGTCCTAATTTAAATTCATTGAAATGTTTCTGAAGATTAGCAATATCAATTATTAATAGTTCTTTTCTTAATAATTTTTGTTTCTTAGTTTACATATCTATCTTACATTTTATTAATCAATGAATAATTTCTGTGTCAAATCTATTAAGAATATTTTATTCTTGTAAATAGTTTTTGATAATATAATAATATATTAAATCACAAAATTATCACTTGATTACCATTTTTTTGCTTGCATAAGCTGTTAAAACAATAGTAATTCTCTCTATATAGTAGTACTGGGAAATGGAAGCCATATTAATCAATGAGGGTGAAGATTTGTGTTTAAAATCCAAGGCTCCTCATTGATAAAAACCATAAGCTAGAAACTAGCCTAGATATTGGATGAGTAGCACTAAATATGGATTTTGATGCACAAATCTTTTAAGATCTATTAATTACTATGGCTTACATTAGGTGGCACTACAGATTGGAGAAATTTGCTACTATTTTTAGTAAATATATTCATTAATCATGATGAGAGAAAAAGATGATCTGATTTCCATTGAGAAATAAAGTGCATTTTATTACAGTGAAGTCACTCTTTGTAGGTATAGGTCTAATACTTTTCCATATAAAAAACAATATCACTGATGACAATCAAATGTTTTTGTTTTGCACCATTCCCAGTGACTATTTGGCAAATATTAGCTCAACATCAACTGCTTTCTCATAAATGTTCTAATATTTCTATATCTGCTTTAAAATAGTATCTACACATATTAACAGACTACCTTTTATATGTTCAAATTATCTGTCCAAAACAATCTTTCTCTTAAAGATTATATGTCTTCAACTTTCTTCTGCCTTTATTTCTTCTTTTTTTTATAATCACTTTTAATAAACCTTTCAAAGAACTTTAGTTTATAAAAAATATCTGATAATTCAAATATTTTTAGTTTGTTTTTATTTTTTAATTTTATAGATGATTGTTTTATTCATCAAATATTTTGTATTTATAATATCTTCTAGGCTTTCTTGACCTTTTCTCTCCATATTCACATTCCTAAAGATTTCGAATATTTTTGATCTAAACTTATATTTATTTATGACATTAAGTATCATATAGCACTAATCTCCATGTAAATCAGTTTTTATAAATTCAATCATGTTACTGTATATTATTATTATTATATTATTTTTATCACTGTTACTTATTTATGTATATTATTTATTAAGCTGTTGCACATGCGCTTTGCAGATTTTAACTTGTACGATAAATAAATTGAATTGAATTATTATTATTATTATTATGATGATGATGATGATGATGATACTTAAATATGCAGATGGTTGTAAATTATTTAAAAGAATTAGTACATATGATGATCATATTGATCTTCAAAAATATATTTATTTCAAAGAAAGGTGTAAATTTAATAATAGAAAGGTGTAAATTTAATAATATAAATATAAATAAAATATGTATTGTCTCTTATACCAATAAAACAGATAGATCTGTTTATCATTGTATGATTGATGAAGATGTTATTATATACAAAAAAAGTTGTTTCTGATCTTGGACTTATATTTTGTAATCATTTTACTTTTAATGAGCATGTAAAATATATTATAAGTAAAGCCTATAGATGGATGAGATGTATTTTGAGATTTGGCAGAGACTTATCTCCTTGTATAAAGTACATGTTATTCTGTTCTCTTGTATCTTTATTGGAGTATGGATCTTCTATATGGAATTTGAATTGGGTTTACATTGAGTTTAAAATTTCTAAAGTAGAGAAAAGATTTATTAAACTAATAAGGGGGGGGATTAAATCTTAAAACAATATTAACTGAAAGAAGACTAACTAAAGATATAGTATTTTTAAAAAAGTTGATTGATGGAAAAATTGATGTAAACGATTGTATATTTAAAATTGATTTAAGAGTTCCTTCTCATTCACTAAGGGAAGTGTACACTTTTAATCTTAAAAAAAACTAAAACTCTTTTATAAACAAATCTGTCATTAACAGATTACAAAAGTTATATAATCAAAAATTTAATAACATTGATATTTTTTTTTGATTATTTTATAAATAATGTCAAAAAGAATTTGAATCTATTTTAGGTAACATGCGTTTATATATTTTTTAATTATGAATTGTAATTTTCTTCATTGTATATTTTTATTAATGTTACTATATTGAATAATGTTTTGTTTGTAATCTTGTGTATTTCTGTTAAAGCGAAAGTGTTGAAATGCACGTATTAAATAAGAATTGAATTATTATTATTATTATTATTATTATGATGATGATGATGATAATGATGATGATTAAAAAGTAACCTAAATATTTTTGGGTTTTTTTTTAAACTTATACATCTCTAAATATTCAAGTTCATTGCCCTGCCATAATTGATTTCTAATTAATAGATAATTATGTCATTATTTTCTTTCATACTGTAGTATTGCGATTATTTGTTTCAGTCCTAGATTGGTTTGACTACTTAACAAATTCTTCAATATTATGAGAAAATCAGAGGTAATGAATCCTTTTTTTAAAAAAAACAAAAAAAAAACGAACAAACAAACAAAAATTATATATATAATTCAATATTAAATTTATTTAAATCTGAATTTCCTACAACTATACCAATAAAATTAATTTATTAGACTAGATATTATATCATTTTTATCTTAAATGTAGACTAAATTGCTTTAAAATAAGTTTTCAATAATATGATATTCTCTAATCTAATAAATGCTAATTAATACTTATTAATTTATTTAGAAAAACAATCGACTTTGAGGATTTGTAGACAGTGTTTTGTGTACAAATTGAATATTATAGTGTAAAGTAGGTAAATGAAAGTAAAATAAATTTCTGATCTAGAGTGCAATATTGTTTAGCCAGAAATGCATTTTGGAATTATTTGCCCCTCCCCTTTCATTTCTAATATCTTTATTAATCGTTTGAAATATAAGAATTTTAAATAATAGTTTTAAAATGTAAGAATATATGTACAATACTATCTTACATCCACAATAATGGTTCCAAGTCATATTGCTTATTACTGAAAACTGCAGATGACAATAAACTGTATTATAATATGCATTTTGAACATGGCACATGTGTGTGTAGCATGCACACATCATCATTATCATTATTTCCATTCATAATCGATCCACTGCAGAATGTTTAAATTGGTTAATTCTTTTTATCCACAAACGCACTAGCACACTTATTAATTTCATTCATTCATCTCGCAAGTAATCTATTTTTAATTTTTTTACGATCTCTTGAAATCCAATTTTAAACATCTACTGTCTATCTATTATTATCTCTTCTGCAATATATCAGGGCAGATCCATTTTAATCCTTTAATTGTTTCAATGGTAGTTCTCTTACCCATAATTTTTGTTTTCCGTTTTTTATTATTTCTGACTTATATCTCTTCATACGTTTGAAGCCCCCTCCCACCATATTGCTTTTTTGGTTAAGATTCATAAATAAGATCCATCTATTGAAAAGTTTAATTTTATCCATCATGTTTTTCCCCTTCTGTGTTGCAAATTGATGGAGTATTTATAATTGTTAATTTTTTCTAATTTCGATTATCAATCTTCATTTTCTTCTTTTGAGACAATCTATTGATCATTAGACTTTTTAGTATTTATATTTAGTACTTTCTTACTTCAGGAAACTCTGAAACATTATTTAAAAATGAAGTACATCATCTGGAAAATCTAGATAATGTAAATAATTTCCATTTACTTTTATTTCCTTTAAATTATCTTTTTATCCACAAAATACTTTTAGTAATATTGCTTTAAAAAGTTTTGCAGACATTTGCCAAACACTTTTCTCCATGAGAATTTTTTAATATGTCCATGTAATCTAATTGTTACTGTGCATTTTGATAAATATTCTTTAAAATAAGACAACATCCTGGATCTATATCTTGATAATCCGATGCATTTATCACTATAGAAATGATAATAGGATCAAATGCTTTTTCACAATCTACAAATCCAAAGTCTAATGACAACTCATATTTATTGAACCTTTTTCAAAACTTCACTCAATACTAGAATATGATCCATTGTGCCAAAACCATTTTTAAATCCACCTGTTGTTGTTTTTTTTTTTATATATGGTTAGATCCAAAGTTTGCTGAACTTTATATAGAACTGATGAAAATTGATAGGTCTATAATATTTAATATCTTTTTTAAATATCAATAATACTATGCATTTTTTCAATCATCTAAAACATGTTTTTCATTAAGACATTTGATATATAATTTTGCCAACATTTTTCTATTACTTTGCTTGTTTCTTTTAAAATATTAATAATAATTTCATCACTTCCTGGAGCTTTTCTTTTTTTCATAGATTTAATTGCATGTCTTATTTCTTCATTTAAAATGGTGGGCAATTTAGAAAATGTAGTAATTGTAGGAAATAATTATTTTTGGTTCTTTATTACTATATAATTCTTTATAGAACTCTTCCATATATTTCATGATGTCATCTCTCTTTTTATTAATAGTTCCATCTTTTCCTCTTATTGAAAAAATAATTTTTCTTTCAATATCAAGATGTTTTATGCATTTAAGACTTTTGTTTTCTTCTATAGATTTTATTGCAAATTCACAATTACATTTTTTTAATTCTCTTTTTCATATCATTTTACTAAGATCTAGCTATCCAATTCTTTTTAGAAAACATTTAAAAAATTTTCATATGCATTCTTTTTTATATATATTCTCTTGTCTCAGGAGAAAATTTACTTATAAATTGCTGTTTTAAAACAGACAAAACTCTCCATACAGTAGTGCCACTCAGTGCGAGCCAGAGTAATCAATGGATGCCAGAATATTTGTGCATAAAATCCCTATGATCATGTGATGTTTAGTGGTTTAAATTGCTGCTTCTTTTTAACAACTATCTTTATCCAGTACTTAATAGATTAATTGTTATCTTACTGATATTAATCTAATCTGAACTATTTTCACATTCTGCTAATATTTTTAAATGATTTGAAAATTCTAATATCAATTGGTAATACCTTCTCAAAAAATTTTCACTCTAGTTTTGCTTTAACACATGTCTTAATTTTATTAATTGATTATCACTTCTTCCAGTCTTGAAATATATATTTTTGTTAATCAAAATACAATCTAATTCTGCTGTATCTTCTGTTTGTATGTTTCAATTTCTATTTCAGTTTAGCATTTTAGTTTTGAGAAATTCACAAGCCTACATGTTTTCTCATTTCTATCACCATGATCAAATTAACTCACAGCATGTTCATCTCTCATTCCTTCATCAATTCTAGCATTAATATCTCTTGATAATTTTAAAATGTTTGTATGATCAAAGCATTTTCTATATCTATATAAAAATATTTTATTTTATTATTATGAAATTGTTGAAGTATAAACTTGAATGATCTACATTTTATATCTTCCATTAATTTGAATAATTAATCTTTTCACTTAGTCTAATATACTAATCACCTCCATAATGTTGTTCCATTTTTTACTTATAATGAAAGCCATTTCACTTGTACTTCCAATGTATATTCTTTGTAGTAAAATATATGTCCACTTTTTAAATCAATTGTCTCATTTTCTTCTAGATTTACGAAGTCCAAAGTGTCCTATTTAATATTAAACAGCTTCTCTCCCAATTTGGGTAGTCTTTCTTTACTTGAAAATGATATGCAGATCTAAGTATCTAAATAAAAGATTATTATCTAATAACAACATGGATCAACAATCATAAAATTCTTAGCACTTTTCATCTTTGGCTGATAATTGTCAAATTGGATGATGAGTTTACAGCCTCCTGAGAATAAAGATCATAATTTACTTTTGTCTGTCATAATTGTAAATAATAATTTAGAAACGTTCGTTTCCCCACACACATTTATCCTGATTTTAAGAAAATCAAATGATATTTTACTTAAAAACTATCAGACAACTGATGGAAAAAACATGGTGTTCTTAAGCTTGGACTCAGAAGTTAAAAGCAAGTAAAAAGCAAGTAAATTTATCAAGCTAACCTGGTGCATGCTGACAAGCATCTTGTCCATTTTCGTTTAGTATATCCAATAATCATATAGCAAAAATAGCAGCAATAACAAGAACATATGGAATAGACATTAGAAATTTGACATACTTTGTTTCTTTAAGGCCTCACAGAAAAATCAAAAGCCCTCTTTAGTTAACAGAAAACTTTTTTCTGCAGCCCCCCTCCCCCATAGACACATACACACACATATAATATAATAAAAATGCTAATGGCTCTTAACAAGCTTTTCTGAATATCCCTATTCCCAAATTGGTTTCAAGCTATGGCTATCATCAGTGAGGCACCTCAATGACAATAGCCACAGCTTGAAACCAATTTGGGGATAGAAATATTTGGATAAGCTTGTTAAGAGCTATTAACAAGCTCAGCTTACTAAATTAAGTCACATGATGTATGACTTTATTTTTATTACATATATATAGGTATGTGAAACACTGTACATGCATTCTAAATATATATATATATATATAATTAAAATCTTTTAATAATTTAATTTTTTTTCAATCAGTTAATATTAAAAACTACAAAAATGGAAATTGTGGATATAGAAAGAAAGCTGTAATTCATATCAGTTTTGGGAATCTTTTTATACATGAGACTAAGCAAGAAACTGTGCATAGGAAAAACTATCAATAAGTGGACAGATCTCATTATTGTGGTTATGCATGTAATTCCAAAACTAATTGAGTTGTTATAGAATGTTGTTAGTCAATTGTGAATATAGACATAAACAATAATTATCAGGG
The DNA here is from genome assembly GCA_028023455.1 of Epiperipatus broadwayi. Lineage (NCBI taxonomy): Eukaryota > Metazoa > Onychophora > Udeonychophora > Euonychophora > Peripatidae > Epiperipatus > Epiperipatus broadwayi. The sequence goes on from JAQFVV010000469.1 coordinate 453,238, forward strand.
CTGTTCAGCGATTTCTTTTTCTTCATATGAATGATCTCTCTTCTAAATACGTTTGAGAAAATCTTTAAAATCATTTAACATCTTTCACCCTCAAAAATATTCAAATATTTGTATCAAATATCTATATTTACATGTAAAATTTATAATGTGATGAATAAAAGATGATGATAAATATATAATGTGATGAATAAAAGTTGACGATACTGACACAGCAAGTAAATAAAACTCCTCCTACTCTTTTATTTGACCTTAGGTCAACATGTGTGTGACAAGAATCTCGACCTCAGGGTGGCCTTTGAGCATTCACCATCAGATTTTCAATTGGATGGACGGTTGAAGAGTTGGAGTGTGTAGTAGATTGAAGCCTGTCCATTAAAGTATGAAGATTGTCTATCTTAATATATATCTGAGCACTTATAGTATATATGTGTAGAGATGATCATGACCAACTGATGATTGCTGGTTTAGCATGAAATACGTATATTGGTGATTATTTATCTTTCGGCATATGTGTGTTTAGGTGTATTAGTGTTATTAGATAGAGCGGAGAGTGGTGAGTCATGCGAAAGTCTGTGCTCATATACCCTATATATTACATTACCGCAAGTTTGATAAAGTGTATTACTAAGATTAGATCTGGGACTATGATGTAATGATCAAATTTACATTGCAAAAATCAATAAAGAGATTTATACTCAAAACTGAATTTTAAATATTTTTAAAATGATATAAACAAAACATATTAAATAGAGAGAAGAAGATAACTTAAACAGCTTCTTAGAATGATTTGCTACTTTAAAATTAGTTTATAAATTTAATGTTTAAATTTGAAACATATGATTACAGTCTACTTAAATGCAACTCAGGACTAATGTGTTCTTATGGGTATAAAGGAAAAAATAAATTTCACTCAATCATTTCTTATCATTCGTATAATTTCAAAAATACACTTTTATTTCAATGAAATAACAAAAACATTATAAAGTTTATGCAGTCAATGGCGCACAAAAAGACTACTTTCCCAAAAATGTCCCCAATAAATATTAATGACAAATTTTAGTATTTAATTCAATGCATTTTATTTAATATAAATATATTAATTTATATTCTTAACTATTTTCTCTAACCTGCTTTATTTTAAAAATAAATAGTTTAATTGTTTTTCAAAATGTAATCCATTGTATAAAATATCTTATAACTTTTCATTGGAATTAAACATTATAAAACAATAAATTTATTGCAAATATTAAAAATAAATAAATATTTTTTTAAGTGTCATAGCATCGGCCGGGACGCGAACCCGCAACTCGGGCAACTACCTACAAGGCAGTCGCGCTGACCTCTCGACCACCATTGCAAGACAAAAAAAATTATCTATGATGGTCCCCATCCCCAGACTGGTTTCGAGCTATGGCTCTCACTAAAACTTTAATCATAATTGTCATGGCAGTTTTGAGACAATCTTTTAACATAGAGATTAATTACTAAAGTGAAGAATGTGTGAAAGTAATAATCTCTTTGTAAAAAGCTTTTCAACAATTAAGGAAATGATTATTATCCTTATGATTTTCAGTTTCATTCACGCCATGATATACATGTACTTTTATAATTAAATACATGTATAGTATTTATATTTCAAACTAGATGTAATTAGAGGAGATTTGAACCCAGACTTTTAAGCTCCTTTTAGTTATCCACTCTATCTTATACAACCGATATACATGCCCACATATATGCGAAAAAGTTGAATGATCTCTAATATACATATTTCATGCTGAAACAAACACTCATCAGTTGGTCCAGATCATCATCTCTCACACACTTATAATCTGTGCTTGGTTTTATATTAAGATAGCAAATCCTCAAACTTTAATGAACAGGTTTTGATTTTCTCCACCTTCCAACTCTTCTGCCATCCATATCATTGAAACTCTGATGATGATGCATTCAAAGCCCTTGATAACAATTTTTTCTGCATCATACCCATATTGACTATAAGTCAATCTAACTCCTCATATGTGCATTTAAATGGGCTAAACGTCTTAAGGGGCCAGATTGACTTATGGTCAACATGAGTATGACAAACAAGGGCTTTGAATACATCAGCATCAGATTTTCAATAATATGGATGGCTGAAGAGTTGGAGAGTGAAGAACATTGAAGCCTGTTCATTAAGGTTTGAGGATTTTCTGTCTTAATATAAAACCAACCACTGAATATATATATATATATATATATATATATATATATATATCACCATTTGTAACAGTAAATAAATAAAAATAGATAGAAGCAATTATTACGATATATTTAAAATATGCTTATAATCTGCACCATTTGTAACAGTAAGAAAACTTTGTAACAGCATACAAAATAATGTAATGATGAGTGATAAAAAGGCTGTTACTTTATGACTGATTATAATCTATATATTGATGAGTGATAAAATGATAGTTGCTATAATTCAATAACTAAACACTAAACATGATATATGCTATGCTCTAGCGGTTCATCATTTGTAACCGAGTAAATTAAATGATAAATGAATTCACTGTGTTAGCTAAAATACAATTTATAATTAAATAAGGATGATGCTAACATATAAATAAGAACATATGCATATCGTGCTCTATTTGGGTGTCTATTTCTAATTAATTAAATATAACATTATAGCCCAATTGCAACTATCTCAAACATTAATTCTGTCACGCTAATAATGAAATAAATAAATTATCTCATTTCTCAATACTTAAAATAACAACATGACAATTTAAACTATCCTCATTAAAGATTTAATGATATTTAGATATTGGGGGAGTCATTTGAATAATAAAACATACTGACCATTGTCATCAAATAAAATAATATTAAATATAGCATCTGAATAAAATTACCCACTGTGAGATTCCTGGAGTGCATTATGCTTATCTCCCATACTAGGTTCTTTTAACAAAGAATCCTTCCTATTCTTCTTTCCAACTATATAAGACCATTCATGGTCATATGCACACATTGGTGCTATTCATGACAACTTTAAAAAAAAATCATATCAAGTTAATATTATGAAGTTGGAAATGGATTAAATCACTCTTTATTCAGTTTAACTAAGTACATGTGTTTTCCCACAAGTGCCACTAGATTGTTTTAAATCTAGATAAATATCTGTTTAGAGTGTACTGAGTTCAAACTCCTTCGGTACATTTTTATCACACATAATTTGGATGACTAATGAAAAAAAAGAATGACCCTCTTATATTTTACTCATGTCAATAAAATCAAAAGATCCCCATATCACCAAAATTTATAGAGATCAAGACTCTTATAGACATTGCTAGCTCATTTTACGTATATTGATGAACAGACAAGTATAATCTTATTAATGGCTTCTAAACAAGCATCGTGAAGACCATTATTGATATTGATGGCCATTTAACTAGATTATTTATCACAATATAAAGGTAATAATGATGATGATAATAATGATGATGATAATGATGATGATATAATAATAATGATACCAATAGTGATGATGATATCAGCCATAGCTTTATAATGAACTCACAACAATAAATTTATCTTTATAAACTCATAAGCACTTTTTAAAATCATCCTATTTTAAACTGAGATTTAAATATGACATTCACTAGTATTTAGAAGTTTATGGTTATTTACTAAAATACTTTTATAGTTAAAACTAGGATTCAATAATACTAGTGATGATGACTGATCATCACGCCTCTCTCCACATGATATTCAACTTTCTATAAACCACTATTTACTAAATATATTAATTATGTTAAACATTAGATTTAATGCTTATAATTTATTTAATCAATGATGATCGCGATCATAACTCTTGTATAGTATTATTTGAAACAGTGTTTTAATCAACAATACGATATCCATCTTTGATGAGGATGATCAAAACTCATAGACACAACATAATTTTAGCTTTTTATTATTGAACTATAATTATTAAAATTTGGTTATTATCAAGCTTAATCCTTAAATACTTAAAGGTAAATCAACATTCTAGTTTACTTAACATTTTGCGAGCACTTTCTTAATATTTGCGAATACTGATGATTCTTAATATCTGCGAGCGATGATGATGATGATCATTTAAAACAATAGAATTAAGACAAGAAAAATACAACAATATTTTTAATAAGAACTCAAAAACCAATTAAGATATATAATTATATTTTATTAATCCTATTCTTCTTTCCTTCTTTAAAATCAAATTTACTAATTAGATAAATGGCTTTTTATTATATTAATTCAAGAACAAAATTTTATATACAAGTTTGTCATTTTTGGATATTTTAAAATAAGCTGGCTTAAATTGATATTAGAAAAAAAATATTCTATAAATGCTTACTTAAGACTTTTCTTATTTATTATGTATCATAAAAATAAATTTCATATGTAACATGTGTATTTGTTCTTTCACTTCCATTCATATGTGAAATCCTGCTTTATAATTTACCATATTTAAACTAATTATGTATAACCTATTCTTTTGACGTGTTTGTATAAGCAGTTACACATGCACACACACCCTGTGATATGTCAACATATATTTCTAAAATGTGTTCCCCTTATATTAGAGATTAATACATAAATTACATATATATATATATAAAATATTCTTGCAATCTTGAGCAAAAGAAAATAAAAATACATTATATCAATTTTAATATGCAACAAGATGAATAAAAAAAAACATTATAAATGCATATATTTATAGGTTGCTCATTATCATAACAAATGAAGAATAATAATAAAAAAAACATTTCAATATTACAATGTATAATATAAAAAAAAAATAATAAAAAATAATGAAAATTTAAGTTTAAAGATTTAAACTGTGTTTGTGTTATATTATGTGATATTGAGAATGACTATCGATAAACAAGCCTCCAATGTTTCTCTATCAAAACAAAAAAATAATGCTTTGACCAATAAATTAAGGTTTACTTTTAATAAGCAAGAATAAAAGATCTGTTAATGAAAGTTCATAGTTACCCGATTATTTTCACCTTTTATAAATGTCTCAAGTTTGAATTTTCAGACTGCTTGTCTCATGTATAGCTTCATTAAGTTGATTTGCTTCACTTAAAAAAAAGAAAAGTTCTTGCAGATACTTTTAAGATGAACATGAATTAATTGACTTGCTTATTTCCACAATTTTAAAATTATTTATTGTTGATACTCTTGATAATGCTGAATTCGTTGACTGGCTTGCTTCTAATTTTTTCAAAAACCATCATTGTAGACACTTTAGATGACTGAGGAAAACTTTAACAAAAATTTGATTCATAGCTTCAAATCTAGCTATATATGGCTTTTATTCATCTTTCCTTTCTTCTTGGCTCTTGTCAAAGATGATTATTAGATGATGTTTGTGGCTGGTTTTAAATTTGTCCATTCTTTTGGTTACTATGGACTGGTATATGAGTCCATAGTAGATTAGTGATTTTAACCCATTCTGTAATATTTCAGGAAGCAGAAACAATGGTTTTAGCAATGCAAATTCATTGTATTATATACAGCAAAATATATTAATATCATTTTATAAAATTGTCAATAACTTCTTCCAAGAAATTCAATTTTATTCCATTTCTTTTTTTTTATTGCTGGGAATTACTTATATATATGCACATCTTCATCTATACTGACTTAAAACAAGAGTCATTTTTCTCCTTCCTCAATTTTTTAAAGAGTGAAAACAAATCAATCGTTCACTCTCTTTTTCATAACATTAAAAAAAAAACTGATAGCTACATCTCCTTTTCCCAACATTAAAAAAAAAAAGCTGATTGCCTCTGAATATTGTTTCATTCATTTATATTGCGAATCTTGATCAAAGAAAAGGACCACCTGCAAATCTCTTATCTCAAGACAAAAAAAAAATCAGAGTTTGACAAGCTGATGTTCTTTCACGATTCTACAAGAAAATTAATAATCACACTTTATCCCATCAAAGCACCTCTTTTCTAAAAAAATCTTAGACACAGATAACACAAACAATAAAGCTGGCAATCTATAGTCACTAGAAATAGGTGTAAAAATGTTTTATTTTTAAACATTCATACTCACACGTGTACATTTTCGCATCCTAATCTACTAATCTTGATTGCTTTATTTTACACTTTCTTTCTGATCTATTTTGTTCAACAAAAATATAGTTAAATAATTTCAACACATTATTTAATAAAATATAATAAATCCCTATATTAAATAGTTTCTCACTACCCTTTTCTCTTTATAACTGCTTATTTATTAACTATTTATAAACTATATAATAATAAATACACACACAAATCTATATATATAAAAGAAAAAAAAATTTTTTAGTTAAATAAAATATCTATGTGTTGAAATGAGTCATATACATACAATATATATATATGAGAGATGATGAACCAGACTGACTGATGAATGCTGGTTCAGCATGAAATATGTATATTGGAGATCATTTTATCTTTTTCATATGTATGTGGTCATGCATATCAGTTGTAAAGATAAAGTGGATGATTAAAGGGAGTTTGGGTTCAAATCCCCTCTAATGTGCTTTTATATAATATAGAGGTTTTATTTTATTAATTTTATTCATTGATTTTTTTTGTTCAGAAGACAATAAATATTGTAACATTAAATATTGATACTTTTCAGATTGTTTTTATATATATTTGCATATGATTCTTTGTTTGTTTGTTTTTTAATGTTATTTAATATAATACCTTTTATTTTTATTATCTCTTCTTATAATATGTGGTTGAAGTGTTAGTATTCATTCATTTTATATTTAAAATCCAAAGCGCATGTGCAACAGTTGAATGTTGTTTAAATATTATAGTTTATAAAAAACATCGCACGCTATATAAAATAATTGACTTATCTCTTCTTATAGTTTAGTTAGAAATCTTCTTCAGAGCTTTAATTGGTGAAATATGTTAATTATTTTAATATACACCTACATACTATGCATAGATGTTTTCATATTGTGATCCACATATTTTTTTTTTGTATACTTCATAATCTTTTATAAATAAAAAAATATAGAATGTTAATTATTTTTTTCTCTTTTTTTCTCACTATTAATATAAATATTTGTATACTAATATGTACATTATATGTTATGCATATGCACTCATATCATCATCATCATCATCATCATTTTCAATCATTACCAATCCACTGCAAGATGAAGATTGCTCCAAGTTCAATCCATCTTCTCTAATTTCTACTCTATTTTCTTCACATCACCCCTGCACACTTCCTTATATCATCCATCCATCTCATGTGCTTTCTTTCTAGGTCTTTTACAATCTCTTGGAATCTAGTTTAAGATTTCAAATATCCATCTATTATTATCTCTTCTAGAAATATGTTCAACTTAACTTTTCTTCCATTCTTAATTCTTTCAATAATGTCAGTAATGTATTTCATTTTCAATATCTTCTTATTACTCCTAGCAGACATCTCTCCATACTTCTTTGAGTGACCTGAAGTTTCTGTATTGCTCTTCTGTTGTATGTCTAAATCTCATATTCATAAATAAGAGCTGGTAAAACATATTTATTAATAACCTTTTTTTAAAAAAACTTATAGGCATATTTTCTTTTAATATTAAGTTATTTCTAGCAGAGGCACTACAGCCAAGTTTAATTCAATGATTAATCTCATTCATTATGTTTCCATCTGTAGTAATAAGATGACCAAAGTATTTGTAGTTATTAACTTCTTCTAACTCATCATTATCAATCTTTATTTTAATCTATTGAGAAAATCCACTGAACATTAGTTTAGTCTTTTAACATTTACCTTTAATCCTATTTTCTTACTTTCATTTAATAACTCTTGCAACATTTCCTAGTGCTCCAAACCATTATTGCAAAAACAACATCATCCGAAAAATATATATGTCTTAAATAACCTCCATTTACTTTTACTCTCTAAACTTCCCATTTTAATTCACAAATATTTCTTGCAAAGCTGCTGTAAAAAGTTTTTAAGATATGGAGTCATCCTGTAGTACACTGTTCTTAATGTTCATCCTCCTAGTATCATTATGTAATAACTGAAATACAGGCTTATTATTATACCTGTAACAATATATGTAATATATAGGATATATGTGCACAGGCTTTCACATGACTCACCACTCATCACTCTATCTCATATCACTGATACACTTGAACACATATATGTTGAAAAGATAAATAATCACCATTATATATATTTCATACTAAACCAGCAATCATCACTTGGTCCAGATTATCGTCTCTACACATATATGCAATAAGTGCTCAGATATATATTAAGATAGCCAATCTTCATACTTTAATGAATAGGCTTCAATCCATACCACAATCCAATAGTTGAAGAGTTGGAGTGTGGAGTAAATTGAAGCCTGTCCATTAAAATATGAAGTTTGGCTATCTTAATATATATATGAGCACTTATTGCATATATATATATATATATATATATATATATATATATATATATATATATATATATATATATATATATATATATATATATGTGCATGAAATACATGTATTGGTGATTATTTATCTTTTTGACATATATGTGTTCAAGTGTATCAGTGATATGAGATAGAGTGGTGAGTGGTGGGTCATGTGAAAGTCTGTGCTCATATACCCTAGTATCATTATGTACATTTAATTGCTGTTATTGCATTTTTATAAATATTGTTCAGAATATGACAATAACCTGGATCTATATTGATGATCCAATGCTTTAATCACTGAAGAAATGTTTATTGAGTTAAATATCTTTTTATAATCTACAAATCCAAAGCATAATGGCAACTCATATTCATTGATCTTTTCTATAACTTCTCTCAATATTTGGATATGATCTACCAATGTACTCATATATATATATATATATTTAGGTATTTTTTTCTTTCAAAATAAACTTTATTTACATTATAAATGAAATATGGAAGGGTATACAGAAATATAAATCTCAATCGAGTATAGTACAAATAGTTAGTCCAGATTTACATAGCATGGACAATTTGCATGTATAATTTACAAGGAATTGAAACATATTACACTAAATAAGGAAAGGTTAACAAGATTAACCAAAATGGCATTGTCTACAATAGTGGCTCATCAAATAAAGTTTACAAGGTTAACAATTTCAACCTGATGTGAAGATTATGAATAAAGCAAACCCAACATGATATGAGGTACAAGATAAATCAATTACTTCACAAATGAATATAATATATATGGTTTATCTAGAGTTACAAAGACTAGACAAACCCAGCTACAACATGTGCAACTTAGAGAGTGAATGTATATTATACTAAATATATAAGGATTAACAAATTTAAACAAGATAGAGTTTTATTATATATAACTTGTGAAGACTATATTAGCTCACAATCTGAACCCATCAAGATATGTATTTTATATCAGTAGGTATATATAAACATACATATCTACACATTTTTAACTATATGTCATATATAAAATCTGTATTTTTTCTGTTGTTTGATTGGTGAATGAGTATTTGTTCAATGTCAAATTCACAACCACTGCATTTCAGTAAAGAAAGTAATTCTACCATTAAATAAAAAATGTTGAAGAAAAAATTAGTATAAGTGCTTTTAACTACAGAAATATAGCATATATTTCATGGTAAAGATTCCTACTCAGCTGCAGAAACAGCCACAAATTCCAATTCATAATGTAATGTTAATGCACTCTGGCAACCTCCTAATATAGTTCAGATGAATGACATACTTAGCAATGTTAATTTAAAATGTAACAAACTTTTATAAAATAGCAATAGTTAATAAAAAAACATATTTACATTAAATGTTATAAAAAAATGTTAAAGCAACCAATTAAAAAAAAATTTGCAAGTATTATATTTAATAAAAAAAATATTACAAAAACAATGGGCTCAAATGTTGGTATTTTTCTATTCCAACATTAATAAATGGTAATGTGATGCTGTTGGAAAATCAAACAAAACTTTTTAATTGAGAGAGTGCTGTAGTAAATATATATATTTGCATCATCAAATATAACAGATATATTTAAAAATGTAAATTTTAATTTAGTTTTTATTAAAATTTGGAAATTTATTCATATAATATTAAAATGTTTAGTTTAATTCACATTAAATCTTTAATTGAATTGAAAGGCTGCAAACCTTTTACACTTATTATAATACTTATCTGACAGCCCAATTACTACAAAAAGGACAAGCTGAAAACCTGGAGTGTTTTTTGTATTCTGCTATTCTCACATTTAAAATCTTTTGTTTAATTTCCATTAAATCTTTAAAAAAATCTGTTAAAGCCAATTAAAAAAAAAACAAGACTTTACAAGGCCAGGTTATTAAGCTTAAATTACAATTTTATGACTAATTTGAAAATAAAAGTAAATTCATCAGAAAATCTATAGTTTACTTAATGTTTTTCTATATTAATTTAGAAAATGTATTTGCAGTCAAACTAGATTAAAAATTTAGGATAATTTAATTGCTTTTCAAAAACAAAATTACCTCATTGATGTTTTATTCTTAAAAGTTACTTACAATAGTAATAAAGAAATATACTCATTTATAAATTACAACTGTACAAAATTTACTTTCTATTACAAATAATAATCAAATATAAAATGCATAATTATAATTAAATACAGAAATGAATAACAATAAAAAATAAGAACAAGTTTTAAAAAATTTGTTAACTGCAATCAATTACTACAAAAAAGACAGGCTTTGTTTTTGTACTCTGCTATTCTTGCATTTAAAATCTTTTGTTTAATTTACATTAAATCTTAGAAAAAAATGTTAAAGCAACCAATTAAAAAAACACTGCTTTAAGGGCCACATTCATCTGGTATTTGTATAATACTATAAATCAATATATATGTAAAGTGATTTAAAAGGTACTTATGTATTAGACCTGCTACTCCTTTTCATATTTGTATAAATCCATTGATAACTTTCTAATCTTATGATCTGACCAAATAACATGTGCATCTTGTACAAATTTAAAATGATAAATTCATCAAAATGGACCAGGTGTACATGATATTTTCATAAGATTTATAGAGTTATTGACAGTCTGAATATGTATATGAAAAGGCGTAGCTGTTCTAATATGTGACAATAATTGTGCCAGACTAAATCTAACAATACTAAAAATATTTCGACAATACTAAAATTATGAATTTTATACAAAAATAAATCTGAAAAAGTTTTATGCAATTCCCAAATGTTGATTTAAATACAGATAAAACAATCATTAAATTACAATATGTTTAAAATATACACATACAGGTACTTACCATATAATATATAACAGGAATTGTCATGATGAAACAATCAATTTGTCCATTCTACTTTATTTTAAGTGGAAAAATTTTTTTTTCAAAATGGAGACTAAAAGTAAAGATGTCTATTTTTTCTAAAATGAAGACTTATTTAACACATGATTGTGGAATATAATGCCTGAATGCGATCTTCACCAGAAATGT
>JAQFVV010000469.1:469774-523017 GCA_028023455.1 Epiperipatus broadwayi
ACAAAAAAAAGTTTTAATAGCTAATTGTAAAATAATTTGTGAAAAAAGAAAAAGGAAATGAAACCATTTTATAAAAGTTTTCAACTTCACAATAGAATTTAGTTTTAATGACTAACTGTAAAATTATTTTTGGAAGAAGAAAAGGAAGTTTACAAAATTATCAACTCCACAATAGAATTTTTATTTAAATTTCATTTATATAAATGCACAATTTAGAAATAAATTTGTATTACCAAAGTGAGTAATGTTTTTTTTCTCTGTTTTCCCTTTTCACTTTCCAATTGTGCTTAATCATCATCTATTTTCTTTCCTATGTTTTTTTCTAAAAAGCAAGCATTGATAATGATTGTAAAGAATAGGGGGATAATTAAGCTGCTTATTAATTAATAAACACTTTATAGAGTTTGAGGGAAAGCAATTAAATTTGATGAGCTATAAAAGGTCATCACAGTAAATTTAGACCAGTATCAATTTTGGCAGAGAGCAGAAACGAGCAGATCTTTTTAATTATGAGGACCAACTGGACTATTTATATATATGCTAAAAGTTAGAATATTATAAAAGTGTGTTATTATTCAAATACAAGATGTTTCATATATATGTGAATTAAATGTTATAAAAATGATTTTCTAGAAAAAACTCTTGTGGTCTATCCTTAGTCACATGGCACTCTACAGAGGAAGAAATGATAATGTTCAGCCTATACATAAAAAGAAATGATCTAGCATAAAGAAAAAAACTTAATTGCTCCATCCCAGCTTTATCATGAATAAATAGATACATGTTCCCTATCCAAGTGAAAAGAGAAGATCTATTGAGGGCCAATAATCACCAGCCAAATTACAAGACATTCATGTATGTAATTCCGATCATAGAAAAAATATTATAAGCCTTTTTGTTAACTTGCAAAAAACAACATGGATAAAATTGTTTAGTTATAATCCAATCACAATGGGAAGATTAAAAAAATCATTCTGAGAAATATAACTGCCTTTTTGCCAGCAAAAGACAAACAAAGATTAAAAGTAAGAATAATTATTTATGTTATCATTATATTATATAAACATTAATAATTTTATTTTTCTTCTCAGTTGTTAATCGTTAACCCATATCAATTTTTCTTTATATTAACTTGACTAATATATATATATTGGTTTATTTTAGAATAAGGTGTACATTTATATTATGTACATATATATTTTATACATCATCCTATTTCTGGGATTGGACATATATTATGAATATCATTATGCATTTATAGTAATTCAACCTTGATGGGCATCTGGCATAATAAAGTATAAATATTTTTTGTATATGTACTTATCAAAATTATATAAAAAGGTAATGTAATTTACCACTGATGCTGATGCCTTGTCAAGAGCCTAACAATTGTTTGAGAGAATGTGGAGATAATTTCCATGTTGCTACTGGAATAAAACTGTTATATATATATAAAGTAGTTTTTGAGTTAAACTGTGTTATTTTTGATTACTTCTCAATATTTCAATGAAACATTATATATATATGCATACTTTATTCACTTTTTATTTATGCATTTCAACTCAACTGAATCATACAACATTGCTAGTGAGTTTCATAAATTCCAAAGCTATGATTTTGTGCTAGCAGGATTTCTACAAAAGGTTACAAGTTCAAACTTAGATTGCTAGTGGAACCATTTTGAGTATTTAATAATATCATCCAGAATCAATAAATATTTTAGCCACTTTAAGTAATATGGGTTATATACATATGACAAGCAGGAAATATTATTGTTGTCGAGTTAACATTACCATTAGTAGGCTTTAAACTGATAATGTTCCACAGTATGCTTATCATAGTTTATGATTGGGCCAATAATTCATTATCTTGGAATCAGTTATATTTGTGCCCAAATATGATCTAGTCATAGGTCCTAATAGTAGTCATGTTACAGTATACAGATATATACATAATTAAACAATTAGTGATTTGATAAATATTTGAAGCCAAATAAATCTTCCAGATATTTCATTCTTCTAAAACTTGTTATGAATCCTAAGTGCTCATCTTGTGAAAAAAGTTTTCAGTGTAGATATATTTAATTAATAAACCCATTTATTATAAAGTATGAATATTAAAGTATTAACAAAATAATATTTTATATATGTATGTGTGATACTAAAACTAACCATTCTGGTATTTCAGATCAGTGGCTCCCCTGGTGAGAGTAAGTTTGTTATAGAGATTGTTCTGGGGCATTTTTCATAAGACTATAACAATCTTTAGACAAGTGTTAATGCATCTGGAAGATATCATTACTTATAAATAAACTTATATAAAAATAATATAGAGATAATTATACAAATTTTTTTTGTATATAAGAAGATATAAATATGTTCATCCATTTATGTAGATACATGAAAAATAATATAAAATACAATTTCATATTTGAATATATGTTTAAACAGTCACAACTAGGAAATAATAATAGTAAAAAATAACATAAGTGTAACATAAATAATGTTAAGATAGAACTCATTTTATTACAATACACTCTAACATGTACACAGAACTTCTGTTTTTATGTAACTCTATATTTAAATTATGTCACATCCTTTTTTTTTTTTTTTTTGCAGTAATATTATTTTGTACAATGGAATATATTATTTATGCTAGAACTTTTTAGGATAAGCTATAAATAAAATTATATATTTCTATGAATAATTCATTTAATAAAATAGTTTTCCTATGTTTACTTTTCACAATTCTTTTGAACAAATAGATGATTTAACATATCCTAGAAAATAATATTCATAATATTTTATCTTTTTCTTTTTAACAAACAATTTTTTTTTTTTTTACAAACTTGAAGGTAATATAAAATTTGATTGGATATTCTGTAGTCTAGCATCAAAAATAGACAAATTCAATGGTATATAAATTACAACAGGTATATTTTATAAATACATAAAAATATAAAAAAGGTAAATAAATAAATAAAGAAAAATTATCTACTTATAATGGGATTGGAAGTGAGATCAAGCTCCACATAGCATTAACAATCTCTGGAGGGACAAACACTCCATCTTTCTTTTTAATTTTTGAAATTTTATTGTAAAAAAAAAACTGATTATAATTTTTTAGATGTAGAGTTGAAACAAAATAAGGATAAACAAAAGGATAAACATTGAAAAAATTGTAATCATAATTGACAGGAAAAGGTCTTGTTCCATGCTAGAAATAAAAGAAGTATGCGATTTGGTAATTGGCCCAATGATATTTTTATAAATAAGAAGAGCAGGACACTGGTACAGAAAATATATTGTTTTTTCAGAATTATGACAAAGAGAATAAAGGGATCAATATTAGCATGCATTATTTTCTGTAATAAGAACTAGTAGGGAGAACATTTAAATTTGATTTTGATAATGAAATCAAGGTATTTTGGCTCCAGATACCAGAATTTTAAATTTTTTTCAGTTTATTGATGATAGTAAAAAGATGTGGATGTTTGAGGTTGTCTAGCACTATAAATCATGTTATAAGCCTACCAAAAGAGTATTTTCTAGAGAATGTGTGCTATTAAAATCAATATAAGAAGCAATGGGTTTGATTAAGGATGAAAAAAATTAAACTTTACTTGGTGAAGACTTATCAGCAAGGGTGATGAGCACAAATTTGATAGTGTTAGGGTAAGCAGAGACAATTTTAAAAATAATATTAGATGAGCTCTGAAAATAAGAGATAGAAGTTAAGTGAAGGGAGAGATCATTGTCTTTGGCATGCTTATGTAAGATTCTAATACTGATTACAATTACTCTTTTATTCCAAATCAGTTTGGAGCAAAATGAATTAATCTCTTTCTTGAAAACATTAGTATAGTTAATAATGAACATATAATAAGTCATTTTGGGAAAATTAGGATGTTAATAAAGATTTTTGCATGAAGGGCAAGGTATGCTTTAGACAAGCTTAGTTATATTTTCAGAAGATGAAAATAGAGAGTTTTGAATAGATGTTCTTCTAGCACTCAATAACTTATAAATGGGAAATCCAAGAAAGTTATCAGTGGGAGCCATGGAGGGAAAAGAAGCACTATTATCAGAGAGTATCCTCCATATGGAAGATCTTTAAGGTTAAACTAAAATTTATATTGTGGCATAAAATTTTCCAAAATAGGAATAAGTAAATAGGCAATTATTTTATCTAGTGCCGTGTTTACAATTATATTACATTCAAATATCAGCCTTTCAAGCTAATTGAGCATGTGCCTTTTGAGAGTGTTAAATAAATGAATACTTTCCTCTTCAATCCAAGATATGGTATTTATGCAGGAATAAAAAGAATCCTCTTATTCCTACAAATCCTTTTTATTCCTGCATAAATATCATATCTTGGATTGAAGAGGAAAGTATTCATTTATTTAATACTCTCAAAAGGCACGTGCTCAATTAGCTTGAAAGGCTGATATTTGAATAAAATAAAATAGGAATAAGTAAAGGAAGATATTTCTTAGATGGGAGAAAAATGATGGATATAAATAGGTAGAATGTAGAAGATACCAGGCAGTTTCCTCTCTATTTCCAGAAGCAGTAGATTTATAAAACAAAGCATTCAATGGTAAACCCTGTGGAATCCTGGTGTAACTTTTCCATTAAAAGTGATAAAAAATTCTCTATTCATTAGAAGTAAGCATCACTCCAAGTCAATTTATTATATTTTGTAATACGGCTATGATTATGAGGGCTTGAACCTTGAAAGCGCTTAGCCATTTAATGAATAGATATTAAAATAATATATATTTGCTTTATTTGTTTTTAGCTTTGTGTGCTTGTGCATGTTAGCACATTTTATATATTTTTATTCATTAGAAGGTGAGATAAAATGTACAGAATAGGAACAGGAATGTTATGAAATTGCAATATTTCAGTGAGAGTATTATTAGAGACAGAATCAAAAGCTAATAAAATATAAAATTGTATTATTATGAAACCTGCTGTTCTATTAGCTCTAATTTGGCCAATAAACAACTTTAAACAGGGTGGTAGCATTCTTTTTAGAAAATTGATAGTTTGAGAGGAATGGCAGAATAATTATGGATTCAATGACTTTGATAATTAAAGGTGACATAGAGATAGGATGAAAGTTATTAAAAAGAAAGGGAAGAGTATTTTGCTTGAGAAATGAGTCTAAGGAAACTAAATATAGTCTTATTTGTATTTTTATATTGGACTATTTCCATCATCTAATATGAGTATTGAATGTCTTTAGAAAAATTTAACTTTATTTAAATATTCCAAATATATACAACTGTTAGTAATAGCACATCAAGCACATTAGTATGTGCACAATGTTTCAAGAGGTATTATTCTCTATCTTCTTCAGGTGTTACTGGCATAACCAGTGACAGTTCTAGCATGTGATTCACACTTGGATCTTTGTTGAGCATTAAATTTTAAGGTAATACTCTAACCAACTGACCGATCCTGCCAAAGGCAACAATCAGTAGAAATTTCATATACTTATCTATGAGGTTCCTCCTGATTTCTTCACTTGATTTCCATATATTATGTATAGTCACACTAGGATTGTTTGCCACTGTCATGTGAGCAGATTCTTTAAATTTTCTTCTTTGTATCTTTTTTTCTCTATCCAATATTTTTGTATTTTCCCAATTGAACAGAACAAAAGAAGTTTGTTCCAAAACCAGTGATTTAAAAAAAGATCTATATAGAATGAACTCTTATGAAAAATAGTTAGCCATCTGCTGTTATTAAGAAAATTTTAAATAGATGACAAAATGAACTAGCAAAATAACAATTATTGGTACTATAGTGTACCCATACATTCCAAAAATAGTAGATAAATTAAGGAAAATCTGCAATCAGTATAACATCAGAACAGCTTTCTAAAGCCATACCAAACTATGAGGAATTCTAATATCTACAAAGCCTAAACTTGAAATTCTAAAAAGAAAAATTGCATCTATGAAATACCATGTGAGTGTGGAAGAACATATATTGGTGAAACCAGTTATCCCATTGAAAAGTATTGCAAGAACACAAATTGATGATCAGAAGAGAGAAAACAGATGTTTCCAAGGTAGCAGATCATGTATGTGCCAACAAACATGTTCAATTGGTAAAATACAAAAGTATTAGGTAGAGAAGAAAAAAGTACAAAGAAGAAAATTTTTAACATGACAATAGCAAACAATCCCATAAGTCAACCAAGTGTGACTATACATAATGTATGGAAACCACTAATCAACTTTGCTCTTAGGAAAAAGTAGAGAAATCAGGAGGAACCTCATATATAAGTATATGAAATTTCTACTGACTGTTACATTTAGCAGGATGGCTCCATTGGCTAAAGTATTCTCTTAAAAATTTTATACACAACAATATAAGGATCCAAGTTTGAATCACATGCTAATGCTGTCACCAGTCATGTTAGCAACACCTGAAGAAAAGGGGAGAAAATGCGGTGCATATACTAACCTGTTTGATGTACTATTACTAACAGTTAAATGTATTTAAAATAAATAAAGTTAAATTTTTCTAAAGACATTTAATACTCATATTAGATGATGGAAATAGTCCAATATAAAAATACAAATAAAAACACCATCATCACAAACCAGGAAAACACTAAATATAGTCTATTGATATGATAAATTTACTTAGAAAGAAAGTCAAGAAAGTTCATAATGATTGGTATTGTAAAAAAACTATGCAAAAGAAAATATTTAGGAATTACATGAAGACCAGGATATGTCAGACTATATACTATCATGATGTTGATGACTTTCACCAAAAGCAAATACCATGAGTTCAGGGCAGTTGAAAGTTTGCAATTTAGATTTAAAATGATAAAAAATAAAAAGTAGCACATTGAGTCCTATGTGGAAATGTTTATCTACAATAATTGAAGAAAAAATGACTTTTTACTTTTATAGTAAAGAGGCCAGCAGATATATTCTTTTGACCAGCTATGAGATTGAGCCAAGATTTTGGCTTTTTAGTAGAAAGATACTCAGACAAAATAGATTGAGTATACAGTATACTTATATTTGTGCTTAAGAAATGTAAGCAGGGTTATGAGAAATGGACTTTCAATTTCAAATTAATAACACCAACTTGCTTAACTAAAGCTTCAAGTGAGTTGTTTTTACTAGTTTAATGTCTAATGACTGATTGAATAATGTTGATAAAAGATAACCAAGCTACAATGGGTTGTAGAGAAAGAATACCAATCCTCCTAAAATAAATGTAAATTTTCAAGATTATTGCCTCTAGAGATGTAGCCTTAAGCAATATTTTAAAAATAACATTGTAGTACAAAACAGGTCATGTATGAAGATCAATATCAACTTGCATGGAGAGTGTCAAGTGATCAGAAAATATACTGGTTCTAAAGACATATTAACTATAAAGTAATACAACTTATCTAGTATAAAAAGTAATTAAAAAAACTATTAAGTGCTCATCGGGTGAATAAAATAAAAGATCAATAATAGGTGAATGTTTTAAATTGTTAAAGGAGAAGGCACTATTAGGGGCAAACCTTTCACCACTCATCAGTTTACAATTAATAAGGTGAAAGTATTTAGCTATAAAATCAATACAAGCACATTATAAAGTCATCAAAAAAGAAAGTAGGAAAAGAATTGGATGAAAGAATAAGATTTAATATAGCATATAAATTGATGTATAAATGGAAACCTGTTATGTAAGTAAAGATAGATAAAACAGGCAAAACTCTCCATGCAGTATTGCCACTCTGGGCCAAGCAGAGTAATCAATAGATTCCAGAAGGCTTCTGCATAAAATCCCTATCTAGTGCCTACTCATCCAATATCCCCAGACTAGTTTCTGGCTTGTGGATTTCATCAATGAGGAGTCTTGGATCTGAAAGCACTGCACATAGATCTTAGGATCTAATGCAACCCTTCCAGCAGCCATCTTTTATCTCTACATAACTACAAAACTATTAGCCTTAAATTGAAAACAATATTTTCAACCCAAGCTCATTAGCTTAGGTAGTAATATAGGTCTGAACTCAATTCAGTACCTATACATTTTGATGTTTTTGGTTCTTTAATAACCATAGCCACCACTATCCTATTAAGCAGGATTGGTTTTAAGCCAATAAACATCACATGATTACCATTTTTATGCTTGCTTATAACTATTATTAAAACAAGCAAAACTCCCCATACAGTATTGTCAGTCCGTGCAAGGCAGAATAATGAGCTTGGATTAAAAATATTGTGTTTTCAATGTAAGACTCATAGTTTTGTAGTTAAGTAGAGATGAAAGGTGGCTGCTAGAAGGTTGCATTAGATTCTGAGATTTAGCTGCAGCACTCTCAGATCCAAGGCTCCTCACTGATGAAGACCATTAGCCAGAAACTTCAGCTTATGTCATATATTGTTTGTTTAAGCCCATATAGCTACTTAAATTAGACAGATAGATTTGAAGACATATAGATATCTGAAAATTTTAGATTTTCTACTTAATAGTTAAGTATTAGATAAATGAGCCTGAGCTGATAATTTAGATCTCATGTCTGGATATCCTAGCACGTCAATGAGGATAGTCAGTATCTTGAAACCGGTTTGGGGATAGGGATAATTCTAGATAAAAAATTTTAAATGCTTTCTCTTGTGGCCGAAAAAGCTTGTTTAAAGCTATTAGCATGAAAATTATATTATACTATATTATATATATACCAAAATTTTGGTATTGAAAAAAAGTTGTTTCAGAAAAAAATAGCACTTTTATAAAAAAGAGAAATATTGTGGAAAAATTCTACAAATATATTAGATAGTGAAACCTCTACAGCTAAGATTATCTTTTAAAATTTCAAATATTTTAGATCTAGTATGCAATCAAATCTACGAAAGAAAAAAAAAAAACACCAAGAAATAATGGAAGTATTATAGATATTTCAAGAAACAAGTAAAGAAATAAAAAAAAAAAAAAACACATCTGACATTTGATATAATGCATAAGAACTTAAATTCTACCAGATGATTAGGAAAATGTTTTTGCAATATTGATATTTAAAAGTAATGAAAAGAAAAATCTTTACTAAAACTTTTATAACTAATTCTCAGGTAATTTTAGACTCAAATCAACCAAAAGAATAAGTTGAATTTAAAATTGCTTTAGCATACTGAATCGCATCCAAGTTTTAAAAAAAGTTATAGAAAAGTCTAATGAGTTTGATTTTCTCTTTTTCATTGGATTTATACATTATAAAAAGCATGTCCGCAATTATTAAAGCTTTGAAATATCAAGAAATGGAATTACATGTTATCAAATTCAGAAAAATAATTATCAAAAGGAAAATGCTTAAGTAAACGATCTTAAGAAGATTAAAGGGCCACGTGATAATGTATCTCCAAATTTTTTGCAAAACTTTTTTATCGAGGTATTTTGTTAATTAAATAGCAAACTAAAAAAAGGATGATGATTATATCATCTACATTTTGAAAATGGTATAATTGTTTTGCAAATGGTGCTTCATATCTTCAGAAAATGTTTCACGATTTAAACAAACAACAGAAAAAAATAGAGTAGAGATAAATGCTAAAAATATTAAACTATCATCAGTCAATGGTTTTTCATAATAAAACAAAATAAAGATTGATATAAATATCTTGATCTGATTCCTTATATACATGAAAACATTGGATAAAATTTATTATACAACTGAACTTGGGGAAAGTGTTTTTAATATTAAAAATAAATATGTCCATGCAATTGAATAGGTGGGGGTTTTTTTAAAGAAAAAAATTAATGGAAGAGGAATACCAGATCATTTAAGACAGTGCAGTATCTATAGAGATATATCTTGTTAATTAACAAGGATCAAAAGTAAAATAAAATAGATCAAAGAAAAACAAATATTTGTCACAACTGTGAAAAAAAAAGTTAAAGCTGGATATGTTGAATTAGATATAACACTAAAACTCTTGTAAATAATTGGGCAATTGAAGTTTCAATTAGATGCAATAGATAAAAAAAAAGGCATAGTAAGAAAGTGCATGCGAGATGAACAGATGAAATGAGAAGGTTTGCTCAAGTTATATGGGAAAATGACGCGATGGATCAAAGAAATTAAACTAACTGAAAAGGATTTTAATCCTGTAGTGGATTAATAATATTTGAAATGCTGATCATAATGTGATTTAAAAGTTCATTTATTTATGCTATAAATTATGTTAAATTAATAATACTATATATATATGTGTGTGTGTGCTACACCCACAGATAATGAAGCTAATATGTATAATCGAAAACAAACATAAAATATGATTTTAGCTATGTGCTCTAGAGAGACTTCTTGCTCTCAAATTATTGTATAAATCTTTGTTAAATGCTTTGGTTCTTATTATAATATTATTATTGTTTTATTTCTTAAATTAGAAAGTTTATATTGGCAAATAAAAACAACTATAAATTTAAAATCCATGTGTAAGTTGAATTGGATGTGAATTGAATGAGGTTGTTGACATTTCCATTGATTTATATTTTACAATTAAAAAAAGCCAGCTAAGAGTTTTCTATTTAAAACATAAGTCTATTGACATTTTATTCAGAATCTGGGTGCATTTATCTTAATAAAATTTAACAATCACATGCAAATAATTAAATTTGAAAATAATTTATGATTAAACTTGGTTTAGAATTATGATTTTTACCACTCCCTTTCTAAACCAATTCAGCAATAATATTCTATAATTTATGTATATCAAATGGACGGTTGAAGACTTGGAGTGTGGAGTGGATTGAAGCCTGTCCATTAAAGTATGAAGATTGGTTATTTTAATATATATCTGAGCACTTATTGCATATATGTGTAGAGATAATAATCTGGACCAACTGATGATTGCTGGTTTAGCATGAAATACGTGTATTGGTGATTATTTATCTTTTCGACATATATGTGTTCAAGTGTATACGTATTATGAGATAGAATGGAGAGTGGTTGGGTCGTGTGAAAATCTGTACTCATATATCCTATATATTATATATCAATTTTATAATTTATGACTTCTTGTAAAGAATTATCTGTGAATGAAAATCCTTCACTCTGGTATAAACAAAACACCGAACTAATTACATATTGATTAATTGATCAGAATTATCTTTATCCTTTACAATATATATTAATTTATAAAAAAAAAAATAATAATTAAAGCTATTTAAAAAGCTTTTGTCTCCAGCCTACTAAATATGGATGAGTATAGAGCACCAATCCATGGCAACCTTATTATCTCGACTGCTAGGCATTTATAAATTTCTTATTTATTCTTTTTTCCCATTATGAAAACATCGCTACCTGTTGTTTTTGCTTGATTGATTTGATTTTTCATTTCTCTAATTTATAACATGATTGCATATTTAATTTACGAATTCAATTTATATTTTAATTATTCTATGCATTGAAATCAAATTAAAAAATATGACTTTCTTAAATTAAAGAAATGTATTTAATTCAAAAGTTAATTAGTTAAAGAACTAGCACAAAAATACATTTATTAAAGTTATTCACATATTATTATACCTAGTATAATAATAATGTCCAGATAATCTGTCACATATCCTAGACCAGGGGTGGTCAACAAGACGATCGTGATCCACTGGTCGATTGCAAAGCCAATTTTGGTCGATCGCGAGGCCAATCTGGCAAGAGCCATCAGGTAATGAGTGAAACAAATTAAGTCAAGATTTTCAAGTTTTTTTGTTATTTTGTTTTTGTTCTAATTTTTTTTTTCAATTCTAGATAGGTGGAGTCCACTAAGTCGTATCATTATTGAAAATAATATTTTTAATCTTGACTTAATGTAGCTAATTTGAATTAATAAATATTTTTAATAATTACTCATGTTGCTTTAATTTTCCCGGACATAAGTTTTTTGGCCCGTTAAATAATTGTTATTTTTTACTAGGTAGATACATAAAAATAGTATGTATTTCACGATCGCAACACATTTTTAAAATAAAAAGTAGATCTTATGAACACAAAAGTTGGCCACCCCCGCCCTAGACAACTTTTGACCCATATATAAAACAGAGATTCCAGAAAAATAAGATCACATCTTTACTATTTTTATTTTTGAGTTAATTTCTGTTATTTCCATCTTATGTAAATCATAAGATAGACGTTCTCATTAAGATATAATTAAAAACCAGTCATTTCTGAGTTGAGATTATTCCAAAATCCCTCATAATTTGATTTTTGAAATAAATATATGCAAGTTCCTGTTTCAAAAACATTATCCACCCAAATTCTTGTGACTTAGAAACGACTCTTCTTTAAAAATACTATTGTTAGACTAAGCAAGTAATTACAAGTATAAACATAAGTTGTTATATATTGTTCTTTTCTAAAATTAATTATCATTAATCAGGATTTATGCATAAATATATTGTGGTTGATCATTTGTGAACAAGAGGTCATCTCAACTATATATTTAGCCACACATTGGTATGTCAATTGTGACAATATAAAGTTGGAATGAATTAGCCTCTTACAAATAGATCTACATATTTCACAGATAATTTATATGATGGGACATTTTTTGGATTTAATATATTATATATGACAAACAGTGATGTTATGAAAACCAGGATTTTACATTTTCAGGGTACAAATTTAAATATTCCATATTTGGAAGTACACTTTCAAACATATGTATGGAAAAAGTTATAGAATAAAATTCAGTTTTTATTTTTTAAAAACTCAGATTTATTAACTGTAAGAAGAAGCCACTATTATTTATTAAGTGGGATATTTTTATTATTTCTTTCTACTCTTCCAATAATAATCATAGCTCATGTTTAGAATATATGTCCTTGATTACGATGTACAAAACAATCATGTATATATAAAAAATATATAATCGGATATAAAAAGTATTTTAGAGAATAAAAATTATATCTGATATAAAACTTTAATTTAGTAAAAATTTAATATTATATAACATAGTCAATAAATTAAATGACTATGACTTAGATAACTATCGTTAAATATAAAAAATATATAATCGGATATAAAAAGTATTTTAGAGAATAAAAATTATATCTGATATAAAACTTTAATTTAGTAAAAATTTAATATTATATAACATAGTCAATAAATTAAATGACTATGACTTAGATAACTATCGTTAAAGCATTAGCTTATTGTTATATCTACTGACAAAATCAATACATGTGATCTTTGTCCTATATGCAACATGTCATGCCACTTTTAGAAACTAGATTCTGACTCGGTTCAATTGAACCATGCAGAAATGATCCAGATGAAAATTTTCCTGTCACAAGTTGATACAATACTAACAATAATGAAATAATTGTAAAACTTGGAAGAAATCTCCATATGCCATAGACCAGGGTGGGAAAATAGCAGCCCAAGAGCCATATGCAGCCCACTAAGACTTTTTATGTGGCCTGCCAAGACAATCTGAAAAATCTGCCTTGAACTGAAATTTCCTTCCCGTGTGTGACCGAAGATTCATCTCGTAATTTCCACTAGGATGGCCACATCAATACACATGTATACAATGTGCAGTGCTTTTCCAGTTGATCTGGTTAATTTCAATTTTGTCTTTGCATTAGCAAATATATACATTTCTAACTTTAGTGAAACCATGAACCCTCCAAAAAAATATAAAATCGGTGATGAATGTTGTGTGTATAATGAAGAATGGACAAACAAATATTTCTTTGGTAATACAGGGATAAAGCAGTGTGTTTATTGTGTCATGAAACAAAGATGTGGCTCTCCGCTAATCTTCACTTCTGCAAAGTGGCCCTTGATGTGGCCCCCGGCCAACCTCTGCAGCCCCTGAGCCAAACAATTGCCCACCCATGCCATAGACTATCAGAAATAAAAGTCACTAAGAAATATTGGGTTTGTCATTAAATTTGGAAATTTCAAAATAAAATATTTTATTAAACCACTTCAAGAAGTAGATTGGTAGAAAACTTGCATAACATCTGATAAAAATGTTTAATAATAAAAATATCTCAAATATTCATGGGATAATATTTATGGCTAATTTAAATCAACATTCCACCTTCTCAATAGCAACAAGAAAGTCTTCAAATGATCTAATAAAGAATTGGTATAGAAGAATATGCCTACCCTTTTTTACTTCATTTTTTTATGCAATATAAATGAGGTATCAGACAATATAAGAATGGTATGAATTAAAAAATAAGTTAATTTATGCCAGCAATCACTATAGAATATGGTTAGGTATACAGTTATCAGTTAAACCATTTGTGGTAGTTTATGGTTCAAGCTCCAAAGGGAAAAAAAAATCTACTAGAAAAATGGATATCTGTATCAAAGCTAGTAATAATGATCACAAAATAACAACAGAAGCACATAAACAATTTAAGAACATACCACAACCATAATATTATATGATAAAGTGATAACATAAGCAGCCTTTTCACAATTTTCACAATTAAAAGCTATTCATTGATCCTTCTCAGAGAAATAAAATATCACTGTTCTCCTTAAAAAGCTTTGTTAATTAAAAGCAGTTTTAAATGTAATATGGTATAATATTCCTCTTGAACAGAAGAAATCATATAATATGTATAGAAATGAAAATGTCTCCACCAATAATAAAATTAAATTTAAGGGTTAACATATATTCATCATCATCATTTATAACATTAGAAATCCACTAAAAATTAAAGGTCTCAAACTTTAATCCAGTTTTTTAAATTTTTAGTCTCTTTTTCCACAACACACCTGACAACTTCTTTGTTTCATTCATTTATCTTACATGTCATATTTTTCTAGGTTTTTCCCAATCTCTTGAGATCTGGCTCAACTGTCCTCTATTATCATCTCTTCTAAAAATATATCCAATCCAGCTTCATTTCAGTTTCTGAATTCTTTCAATGATGTCACTTACACCTGTTTGTTCTCTCACACATGTATTTCATTTTTGATCTGTTACTCCTAACATATACCTCTCCATATATTTCAAGTAGTTGGAAGTTTTTGAATTGCTCTTCTGTTAAGTATTAGCTAAGTCTTAGATCCATATGTAACAACAAAGAACTTCCTTTTCAATTGCATAGTTAGATTACCTCTTAGTATTAAATTGTTTTGATAAAAAGCTCTCCATATAAGTTTAATTTTCTGATATTAATTTCATCCATTATATACCATTATTATTAATAATCTGATTAAGATATTTATAGCTTTTAACTTCTTCTAATATGCGATTACCAATCCTTATTTTATCTTCTGAGAAAATTCAGTGAATATTACTTTAGTTTTTTAGCATTTAAATTTGATTCTACTTTCTTATTTTCATTTGATAACTCTTGAAATGTTTCCTGAAGCTCTGAAACATTATTTGAAAAACAATCATATAATTTGCGCAATTAGGATGATTTAAATAATCTTCATTTATTTTTATGCTCTTAGCTTTCCATTTTAATTCATAAAATACTTCTTGTAAAATTGCAGTAAAAAGTTTTGGTGGTATAGAATCACCATGTTATACGCCCTTCTCAATGTTAATATTCTTAGTATTCCTATATAATCTAGTAAATGCTATTGCATTTTGATAAATATTTTTCAAAATATAAAAATATACTGAGTCTGTTTCAATGATCCAATGTTTACAGTAAAAATGGTTGTAGAATCAAATGCCTTTTCATAATCTACAAATTCAAAGCATAATAGTAAATCATATATATTTTTTTCATATATCAAATGTGTTGACCGGGGAGTGAACCCGGGCCAGCTGCTTAGAAGGCAGCAATGCTAACCTCTAGGCCACCAACACTTGACTAGTAAATCATATTCATTTCTTTTTTTCATAATTTCTCTCAATACTAGGATGTAATCCATGATGATAAAACTGACTTTAAATGAAGCTTGTTTTTTTTTTTTGGTTGGTTAAAATCCAAATTTTGCTGCAGACAAGTTGTAATTATCTTGGTAAAATTTTTATATAAAACTGACAAAAAATGAATAGGTATTCTTTATTAATTTTCTTAAGTATTAATATTATTATTGCATTCTTCCAATCAACTTATACATTTTTATCATTTAGCCATTTTGTATATAGTTTCGCCAACAATTTTTTTATTTCTTCACCATTATAATTCGATCATTTCCTGAAGCTTTTCCATTCTTTATAGATTTAATTTCACATCTTATTTCTTCATTTAAAATATTGGATAAGGTATAATGATTGGAGGAAGGACTTTGTTTTCTTGTTCATCATTTCTACATAATGCTTTACAGAATTATTTCACCATTTCATAATGTTATTTCTCATCACCTGATCACCATCTCTTATACTAGCACATAATTGTTTATAAACAAGGCAAAACTCTCCATACAGTAGTGCCACCCTGTGCCAACTAGAGTAATCAATGGATGCCAGAAGGCTTGTGCATAAAATCCCTATCTAATGCCTACTCATTCAATATTCCCAGATTAGTTTCTGGCTTGTGGCCTTCATCAGTGAGGAGCTTTGTATCTGAGAGTACTGCACCTAGATCTTAGGATCTAATGCAACCCTCTAGCAACCACCTTTTATCTCTACTTAACTATAAAACTATGAGAATGAAATTAAAAATAAAGTGTTTTTAATTTCATTCTCATAGTTTTGTAGTTAAGTAGAGATAAAAGGTGGTTGTTGGAAAGTGTTTTTAATTTTATTCTCATAGTTTTATAGTTAAGTAGAGATAAAAGGTGTTTGCTGGAGGGTTGCATTAGATCCTAAGATCTAGGTGCAGTTTTGTTTTTAATTTCATTCTCATAGTTTTATAGTTAAGTAGAGATAAAAGGTGGTTGCTGGAGGGTTGCATTAAATCCTAAGATCTATGTGCAGTGCTCTCAGATCCAAAGCTCCTCACTGATGAATGCCACAAGCCAAAAACTAGTCTGGGGATATTGGATGAGTAGGCATTAGATAGGGATTTTATACACAAGCCTTCTGGCATCCATTGATTACTCTGGTTCTGACAGGGTAGCACAACTGTATGGAGAGTTTTGCCATGTTATTTCTCTTGTTAGTAATAGTGTCATCTTTTCTTTGTTTTATTGCAGAAATAAATTTCCTTTCAATACCAAGATGTTTTACATTTTTAAGAATTATTACCTCCGAAGCTTTCTTTGCCAATTCACAATTTTATTTTCTTACATCATTATTAATTCTTTTTTTTTTTGTATCATTTTACAAAACTTTTGATATTTAATTCCTCTTCTTTACACATTGACTTGCTTCAGTAGAAAAGATACTTGTAAATTAGTGCTTTGTAGAATCATCTATTTTGTTGCAATTTTTAATAGTGTATCGCTTATCTTTTTATTGATTGTATTCAGATCTGAACTATCTTCAAAATCTGTTAATATTTTAAAACGATTTTCAAGTTCTAATTTAAATTTATTGGAGTGTTTCTGATATTTTGGACTTTCAATTGTTAATACTACTTTTCTTAATAATTTTTGTTTCTATATATTTACAATAACACGTACCTTACATCTCACTAACTTGTTGAATCTATTAAGGGCATTATATCTTAAAATACATATTTTCTGATAGTTAAAATGTAATCTAATTTTACTGCATCATCATTTGGATGTTCCATATTTATTTTTGTTTATCTTAATATTTGTTTTGTTCATATTTATTTTTGTTTTTCATTTTTCTCTAAAAAAGAATTCATGATGTAGAATTTTTCTTTTTCTGAAACCATTATCCCTCATTTCTACTGACAGCACTTTCATCTTTCAACTCGATTGTAGCATTAAAGTCTCTCATGACAATTTAAAATATTTTTTGGTCTGATAAAGAGTACTTTGTGCATCCATATACAAATCCTTTACTTCTTCATCACAATAAAAACTTGTTGAGGCAAATATCTGAATTATCTGCATTTAGTATTTTGTTTTAAGTTGAATAGTTTCCACTACATTATTTTTTCTTTTTTTTATTTATAATGAATTCTACTTCATTTGTGCTTTCAATATTTGTGTCTTTATAGTAAAGAATATATCCACTTTTTAAATCACTTGTCTCTTCACTTTTTCTTCTAACTTCCCAAAGTATAACAACGTTCATTTAATATTAGACAGTTCTTCCAATTTATGCAATCTTTCTTCACTTATAGACTATCTACAATTGTAAGTACTTAAATAGAAAGTCATCCAGTAGTAGCCTGGGTCCATATTGAGAACATTTTTAGAACCACCCACTTTCATCCACGAACTGCTTGCTGCCTTAACTGCTGACTATATAACCTCCTGGGAATAAAAGCCATAATTTTCGTTTCGTCTGCTATCATTGTAAATATCTATTTTAAAAGTTTATTCACACACATTTATTCTGCCTTCAAAAAAATTCAACGGATATTTTAAAGTTAAGAATTCTCAGGCAAATGAGACAAAAAAACATGGTGTTTTTTTGATCTTAACGTCGTGGTAAAAAGCCAATAAACTTACTACCTCATTTTCTATATACATAATCATATAGTAATAACTGCTGTAATCGTAAGAACGTATGGAGTGGTTATTAGAAATTTGACTCGCTCTATTCTTTTAAAGCTCAAAGAGGGATCAAAGAATTTTATCTATAAATTAAATATATGAGCCAATTAAAAAATGAGCATTAAAGTACTTAACATATAAAATAATTTATTTTCTAAACAATGTCAATTATGAGAATAATTAATAATATAAATAGAGGTGTTGGTTGTAGTTAATATTTTCTAATTCAAATCTTCAGCTATTGAGATTATCTAAGTAGTTCATAATATTAAAGTTACTGAAAATACAGAGTCGGTTGTAACCAAGAGGAAAAGAAGAAGAATTTTTCAGCATTTTCAAAATGGAAGACAAATTATAATACAGCATTGGTTAAAGTATGTAATTTAATTGGCTAGTAATTGATTACAAAATTATAATCAATTAAGAAATAGTCTTGGCTACCAATTATGTTCAGTCTACTGAAATATTAGTTAATCCATTATGATTTATTTGATTTGCTAGGTTGTTAGCCACTGAAAGCAAAGTAAGGTAACATTAACTAATGCTTGCTATAAGTTTTATATCAAAGACACAGATTGTAAAAGAAATTGATTATATAATTTCTAATATATTATCAGCATAGCTAGAATGTTTTTACATCTTCACAAAATTTCAAAGAAGACCCTTTTTAATATTTATAACATACACCTTAATACTTTTTTGAATATATATGTGTATATATATAGCTGTGATATGATTGATTTCAAAAATTATTCGATGATGCCTGTATTTGGTAGCAACTTGCAAGTATCATTCAAATTATGTGTATGGTTACTAATACTTAGTTCCTATGTTTTTACTCTTTTTAATAGAACATAAGTTTTTTTTTTAAATTTTCAATCTGTATGTATTAAGTTCATTTTTGCAAAGCAAATTGAAAATTATTCAACATCATGGTTATATTACCAAATGATAACCCTGATATCACTAGCTTGCTATTTCTTGCCATTTCTTTAGCCTAATTTAATTCAGTATCTCAATTTTTTAGTACAAAACAAAAAAAATAAACTTGCCTAATTGAGCACATATATTGGCAAATATAGTATATATCTGTAGATATGGCAAAATCACCAATTTACAAACGTTCTTGTATAATTTAATATAAACTTAATTTTAATTTGAATGTCTAATTTGGTGGAGAGGGTATTTTTGCTTAACAAATACTAATTAACATACAATGTGTAAATTCTTTTAATAATCAAATCAAGATAATCAGGATAGTGTTTAAGGCTTTTTGCATTTAGCTTGATTTCATTTAAAATACGCAATTTTTTATATAGTAAATGGTGCAATCAGCTAAAAATATGTTATTATATTTATTTAATAGTTTAATAACTAGGTAAGCTATGAACATACGAACTGGATTGAATTTAAAATGATTTTAAGTCAGTGGATCACATACAAGTATTGGGAGAATTTATAAAAGACTAATAGTGCTTTGGATTTGAGATTATTAAAAAATATTTGATTCTATAAGAATTCTTACAGTAATTATAGCTTTCTGAAGAATATTCATCAGAATGCAACAGCATGATTAGATTACATGGCAATAATAAGATTAACCTTGATAAATGTATATGACAGAGTAATTTCATTTCTTCATAACTTTTATAGCAAGTTTTACAAAAAATTTGTGAATTAAAATGGAAAGCTAAAGGAATAAAAATAAATGGACATTATTTAATTCGGTAGATTTTGCAGACAATGTAATTGATTTTGTAAGTCATGCTTCAGAACGTTTGAAATGTTTCATCAGATAAGAATAAGAAATTAGGACTAAAAATAAATTCTGGAAATACTAAAGTGATGTACAATGGATTTTTTCTGAAAAAGAAAATAAAAATAGACAATCATGGATTGGAAAATATTAACAACTACAAATACTCTGGTCACATTTCCAATAAAGATGGAAATATTAATTAAGAATATATACTAAAAAGTCTAAAATAATGATTAATGGATTTTCTCAAAATATATATATATAGATGTTAATAATTGCAAATATATTGGTGAGATTATTAATAGTATCATATCCGACTAAATTTGTTCATAAATATCCAAAATTGTTAATAAAATCTTTGTATGTGTGCATGTATTTTGATCAGACAAAAAGTAAATAAACTACAATCTAGAAAATTAAGTTATTCCAATATGCAGATTAATAAAAACATGCAAATTTGTCCATATGCAAATTTGGACTCATCTGCAAAGTGAGTGAAGTTAACATAAATTCTAAAGTTAGCTGTGTGTATATGTAGTAATAGCAATGTATTACCATGAAGTTCAGTATTTGTGTAGTAGCATGTGCAGTAATGTGAAGAGCAATGCATGAAAAGAATACTGTAATGAAATGTTACAGTTTAGCACAGCAATGCAAGAATGTAAGGAGATTTTCTAACTTAATCTACTTAAGTGTTTACTGTAAAACAATCAGCAAACATGCTAGTTGAATATTAATATTTTATATAGAGTAAATAAAGTCTAGTTGTTAAGTTTATTCTTTTGACACATGTAATTTATTCCATAATAAGTTATTGATGTGTATACAGCTGGTTAATGCCAATAATGCTCCTGTATATAGAAAAATGGTGCAGATTGAGAGTTGAAAGAACCGGCTACAAGTGGCAGATTTACAGTTTGTAAGATCAGATGGATTATAACAGCTTAGTATAAAATTAACTGATGAAAAATAATAAAACACTGAAAACAGTTTGAATAACTCAGTTTTATGCTACCAATATAGAGGATTTGCAGATATATGTTGCCCATGTTGACAGATATATGATGATTAATAATATTGTTAATAACAAACTAAAAGTTGCAATATTGATGTAGATAGCAGGCAATGACATACTGCAAATAGTCAATCATCTTTTTGATTGAAAAACACAAAGATATACTACAAATAGCCAACTATCTTTATGACCCAAAAGAATAGAGGATATCCTGTGACAGAAAGTTCAGACAAATACTAATTAATGAGTCTGCATTAATATATATATATATATATCATTTGATCTGCATTAATATATATATATATATATCATTTGATATTATTACAAAAAAGAAATATCTTATGAGGCCATCCTGGGAAACATAACAGAATTTCAATATACAACTGAACTTAAAAACCTAGACTACATATTGAAGGAGCATGATATAAGAACTACACATATTATTGTGATGCTAAAGGGCACATTAAAAAGATATAAGAATGAAAAATGCCATACTTTCAGACTCAAAAGATATTTATTTTGGGTATCTTGGGTTTTTTCTAAAAAAAAAAAGACTATT
Organism: Epiperipatus broadwayi; assembly: GCA_028023455.1. Classification (NCBI taxonomy): domain Eukaryota; kingdom Metazoa; phylum Onychophora; class Udeonychophora; order Euonychophora; family Peripatidae; genus Epiperipatus; species Epiperipatus broadwayi. Next base: position 491,639 of record JAQFVV010000469.1, read on the forward strand.
TACATCTAGTAAATCAAGGAGAGGAGTTTGTAGAAATAAAAATAATGTTAAAAAGATAAATGAGTGATGTGAAAATTTGTAAATAAAATAATCAAAATAGAAATTGATATCAAGACAGAAATAATCAAAATGGAAATAGATAGCAGGACAGATGTGAAACTTATTTCACAAAGTGATTGAATAACTACGACAAGACAATATGTGTGAATAGAAACTGGATTTATATAGAAGAAATTGTAACAGTGCCAGTAGAAGTTTGAATAAAAAAATTACCCTTGTATATAATGCCAAGAGATTTAAGCTCAGTTCTAGGGTGTAACTGATTAAAACATCTTGGAATAAGAATTATAATTATAAAGAGAGTCAAATTGAAATCTGAAGTTCAAAAAAGTTTCTGCAGCTGTTCAAGGCAGGTCCACTAGTATTGAAGATGCAACCAGTTGATATAGAATTAATTAATAACACTCAGCCTACTGTATGCATACCAAAAAAAGTATTATTTGCTTTAAAATCTAAAGTGGAAGAGGAACTAAATGATTTTGCTAAGAGAAGCATAATTTCACCTATTGAAGAGTCAGCTTGGGTGATACCCATCATTGTGATTCTAAAATCTGTTTGGATGGCTTAATTATGTGGCAACTATCATGTAACAATAAATAAAAATATAAATAAAAGAACTTACCTGGTAATTAGTGTTTGGGAGATTTCAGCTTTCTTATAAAAAGCATATGTTGTTAAAATAGATTTGAAGTCTGTATTCTATCATATTCCAGTTAACACTAAAACAGACAAGCTCTTAACTATCAATTTTAAGGGATTATTTAAGTATAACAAACTGCTTTATGAAACAACAATGGCCCAGATATGTTTCAAGCAAAGACAGACAGCCTTTTAAATTAAATACAAGGAGTTACACTATACCAACATTTTGATAACTGCTGAGACAGAAAATGAGTTCAGTAAATACATTAACACAGTGTGTGGAAAGCTAGAAAAATTTAAAGTTCAATTTAATGCAGCTTAGCTAAGTACTGTGGTCAAGCAGAGAAATCAAACTCTTAGGATATATTACAAATAAAGGAAAGTATCCAAATCTGGAGGAAGTTACAGCTCTAAAACTTGCAAGCTTTCTTGGAACTATTAAATTTCTCTGAGAGCTTCCCAGTAAGAAAATATCATGTTATAACTCCATTCTATGAAATATTGAAAAAAGAAACATGATGGACATGGGGAGTTGGTTATCTCATAGCTTTCAACATCAAATCAATTGCTGATACACTATCATAATGATTAAGTAGTAATTATTACAATAAACACCAGAGTATAGTGTTGATGCTGTGATTTTTCACAAAGTTTGTGGAGGCAAATGTCCTATTACATATATGGCCAACCATGAAGAAATTTCACTAATATGTGTATGGATGAACATTCGAAATCTATGCAGACTACACCTTTAATGAGAATATTGGAAATTTAAAAAGAACTCCGGACCATGCAAGTCAGTGGATATAAAAATAAACATTTTAACTTCCTATAACTTCAAATTAATGTATAAGTCAGGAAAACATATTACTCATGCTGTCATTTTATCAAAAGTACCGATACATGTAAACATGAGCCAAGAACCACTGACATAAACTACATACATTCAATAAAATCTGAAATATTGAACATTATAGTCATGACTATATGATCTAAAGATAATTGCAGATACCAACTAATCAAGTGATGGATTCAAGGTTTATGGCTTAAAATCCAACCAAGCTGTGGACCATCCCATTTGCAATGCCCGTAAGAGTCTGCATAAATAATGGATGTATATATTAATAGCAGATTATGTGTTGATGCTGCCAAAGAGAGGAAATGTGTGTTATATTTTCTACCCAGTGGTATCTACAACCAAAGAATTGTCCAGGTCTTATATATGGTGGCCTAATATAAACCGAGTTATAAAGCTGTAAAGAGTGCAAAGCATATCAATCAACATCAAGACTACCTACAAAAAAAAGAGTTAGAACTGTGGCCATGACAACCAAGCCTTACAGAGGATATGCACAGATCACACCAGATCATTTGTCAATCTTGTATTCAAAATGACAAAATACCAAGTAGTTAATAATATAAATTTAGAGAACATAATAAAAGTGCTAAATGAACTATTTGCTGCTTGATATTCTCAATTAATCATTACTAATAATAATGTAGAATTTATATCATTGCAACTGAAAGACTTTTTAGCTGATAACAGGACATGACATATTGTAACACCCCCATATCCCCCTAAACCTTATGGATTAGCTGAAAAAGCTGTGCAACAATTGAAGCTTATATTGAATAAAATGAAATACACAGATATTCATGAAGGATTGTCAACTGCCATATTCTATCATTATTTCATGCTGAATACAGTCTCTACAACAGTGGAAATATTGATGATATCACTAGAAAAACACCAGTGGAACTGTTGATGAATTGAATATTTAGACTTCACATCACTATAGTAATCCAAAAAAGAATGAGAAGAGGGTACCAAAGTTAAAAGATGTCAAGTTTAATCTATGAGAAATAGTTTGGATATGTGATAAACTAGGAAAGGAATGGCAAACAGGGACTGCATCAAAATTGTTATCAAAACAATTACATGTAATACATTGGTCAATAATAAAGAAGTTAAAAGACATGCTGACTATATTAGAAACTGTTTAAGTCTTTCACTAGATAAAATAAATGAAAAGGCAAGTTTTTCTGCATCTATTGGGTCTTAGTTTTTTATAAAGGAAAATAAAGATGATGGTGACTCATCTGAAATTCAGTAGAAGAAATACCCAGAACTGAATTTAATGAATAAGATTCATCAAGATTAATAGATTGAGGAATAGTGCCCAGTACCCCCTCCTAGAGCTAAAGGATGGAGAGGTCCAGAGAAATTAAAAGACTATATATGCAATTAAACTGTGCACTATTTTCTAGAGTCATGGGAGGTGTCATGTCTGCTAAATTTGTTTATATATTTGTAAAGTTAATAAAATCGTTATGTGTGTGTGCCAGACAGAAAGTATTCTCTAAAAACTATTATGCAGATATGCAGATTAATAAAAGCATGTTAATTTGCAAAAGTATGTAAATTGGATTGATTCTCCAAATTAAGTGAGGTTAACATAAATACTAAAATTAGCCTCATGCGCATATGGCAATAGTAACAACATCATTGTTAAATACAGTATATGTGAGGTAGAGTGTGCAACAATACAATCAGCAGTGCATGCGAAGAATAGTGCAGTGAAGTATACAGTTTAATACAGCAATGAAAGAATGCAAGAAGATTTTCTAACTTCATCTACATGTATTGTAAAACAACTGGCAAGCAAGCTAGTTGAATAATTTAAGATATGCTACTTATTAATATTTTATTTAGATTAAATAAATCCTAGTTATTATATTTATTCTTTGATTTGTGTAATTTATTCCATAATAAATTATTGATGTTTATATAACTAGAACATAATCGCTGAAATTAGGTTTTTGGTAAAAGAACACTTGATATTAAAAAGAAATAAATGTATATATTTAAAAAGGAAAGTTTTTAATAAGTATGTTTTATCAGTTCTTATTTATATATCTGAGACTTCAGCTTTAGCAGAAGAGCAATAAAAAATCTTTACATCATCCAAACGAAGTGTTGAAAGATGCATATTGGAAATAATAGTAAGTGTCCAAAAGTGAAATATTTGAATGGATGAAAGCAAATACTTATAAGAGAGAACAAATGAGTATGCTGGAAATATGGCTAAAAAAGTGATAACAAGAAGTAGTTGAAGTTTGAAACTGAATATCAAGAATTTGTAAAAGACCTAAGAAAAGGTCATATGTGAAACAGTTGAATAACATAAGGAGATTTGTTTATGTGGATGCGGTAGAGAACTTATATAGATCCCAGAAACTGAAGTAATTTTTTGGATAACTCTCTATCCTAAAGTAGATTGATGATGTTTGAAAATGATGATGAAGATTTATATACTATTAACTATAAATGATTTTTGATATTAGATTTAAAAAATATTAATTATGAAGGAAGTATTTGCAGATGGTTTGCAATTAATTTCCCTGTATCTTTGTGAATGTTCTGCCTAGTTGGATGGAGCCCAGTTTTAGTTTTGTTACTTCCTATGCTGAATTTTTTATGCATTTCCTAGCAATAACCCATCTACTTAATATTATTATTATTTTTTTCATATGTCAAGTGCATTGACCTGGAAGCGAACCCGGACCAGCTGCTTGGAAGGCAGCTATGCTAACCACTAGGCCACCAACACTTGACTTATTTTTTAAGCTTGTAAATAAAAAACAACGAGCTGTGCTAATTGCTCTAACAAGCTTTATTGATAAATGCCAGCTAGAGAAAGCATTTAAAAATCTCACTGAAGAGTGCCAAAGCATGAAACCATTGTTCTGAGGTTCGGGTGTGGTTTCTAGATAGAGACTTTTAAATGCTTTCTCTTGCTCGCATTTATCAATAAAGCTTGTTAGAGCAATTAGCACAGCTCATTATTTATATCCAATTATTTGCTTTTCTTTCTTACTTTTTAATTGAAATAGTCATTCATATTTTGAGACTTGGGTTAATTATATCGTGCTATTTACTTTTAAATCTCCAAATTCTATTGATATATTGTTATTTGAAATATTATCCATATCTTTATATATGTATATTCGCACATGCTTAGTTTTATATCATATGAATTATTATATCATAAATACTGTACTAATTACAAACTAAGTGATACGTATATATATACTAATAATCAAATTTTTCAATTTTTATATGAATTCAGAAATAAAAAGGAAAAAACTTCCAATGCTAATTATGTAACTGAAAAAAATCACAATTTTATAGTTACAAAAATTAAATAATTGATTCATTTAAGAATAACTGTGAAAATAAACTGGATTTTTTTTTTTTTAGTTTAACCAGTACGCGAGTCTCCTGCCATCTTATGACAACACTTTAAACTAAAAATAAATATTCTTCAATTCTTTATTTGATGCATTTTTTACAGGCAAAGTTAACTCAGATTAGTGGCGTCGTTAATAATATATAATAATAAAAAAATTCTTGAATTATAGTTCAAATTTATCATGTTTCATAAAAATATCTGTTTCTTTACAACATAAAGAGATCCGTTATTCTATTAATAAAACTCTAGCATCCGAATACCTCGTTTAATAAATTTATTTTTAGAAAGATAACTTAATACAAAAATATACAACTGAAATAATACGTATATAATGGCACAATGCAAATGATTTATGATATGCACATCGATTTATTAATCTAAATTTATCGTTATAAAGGCATAGGTATACTAAAAAATTCAGAAAAAAACGTTTTTATTTTAGAGTATTTAGTTTTGTATAGGGGTTTGAACTCAGACTTTCACACGACCCTCAACCATCCATGCTATCTCATACCACTGATACCCTTAATAACACACATGTCAAAAAGATAAATAATCACCAATTTATGTATTTTGTGCTAAACCAGCACTCGGCAATTGGTCCAGGTTATCATCTCCACACATATACATAATCAAAGCTCAGCTTATATTAAGATAGCCAATCTTCATACTTTAATGGACAGGCTTCAAAACACTCCACTCCACAACACTTCAGCCATCCATCGAAAATCTGATGATGGAATGCTCAAAATCCACCTTAGTGCCAACCTTCTCATCCTACCCTTATTGACCACAAGTCACTCGGACCCCTCATTTACAGAACATAATCCATTTACATAGATATACGAGGGATGGGCAGATCTTAACGCACTTTATTTTGAAATATGAAATTTTTCTGCAGTACAGGCTTTTTTGTACCTGCACTTATATATGTAATATATAGGGGGTTGAACTCAGACCTTCACATGACCCTCAACCATCCATGCTATCTCATACCACTGATACCCTTGATCACACGCATAGAAATGATAAATAATCACCAATACACATATTTTGTGCTAAACCAGCACTCGTCAGTTGGTCCAGATTTTTGATAAAATGGGCAGCTGAAGAGTTGTGGGGTGGAATGGTTTGAAGCCTGTCCATTAAAGTATGAAGATTGGCTATCTTAATATAAGCTGAGCTTTGATTGTATATATGTGTGGAGATGATATCTGGACCAAATGACGAATGCTGGTTTAGCACGAAATACAAATATTGGTGATTATTTATCTTTTCGACGTGTGTGATCAAATGTATGAGATAGCATGGATGGTTGAGGATCATGTAAAATTCTGAGTTCAAATCCCCTATATATATTACATATATAAGTAAAGGTATAAAAAAGCCTGTACTGTAGAAAAATTTCATAATATTTAGTTTTGCCAATTTTTTTTTTTTTTTTTTTAAAGGATTGAAAGTTATTTTAATCGTTAAAAGATCAAAGTATAAAGTTTTTTTTTTTTTTACAACCTAATTTTGTTGTCAATTATCTCATTTTGTTAACTTCTTCTTCTACATCAATTCTCTTATTTAAATTCCTGCTCTTCATCATATTATTCATCTCATGAGATATAAAATGCAAATTGATTTCCTTTTTCAAAATTATTTCTCATTCACTAATTGAAATGGGAAACTTCGGTTACAATAATATTTGGAGGAGAGGGTTCCATTTTTAAAAATAACTACCATGATTTCTCTTACTTTTTTTTCTCTCTGATGTCTATTAATTAATCCTTTCGCTATATATGTTTAAACTTAAACCTCAATGCACACTTAAATAGCTCATTCTCTTTTATTCTCTTGTATTCATTAACATTCATCAAATTTCCTTTTCTTCTAATCACACTCAATTAACATTTTCAATCTCCAACTATATTCTACTCATCCTTCCTACTTTGTCTAGAAATTTCTTTTTTTTCTTTTCTAAATCATATCCAATTTAGTACATTTTTAAAATGGAATTCTTATCTTTTCTTTTCATGTTATATCCAAACCATATAACTTATCTTTATATATATTTCCATCACCATCGTTTTTTTCCAATTATCTCAAACATCACTTTATAACTAATCTAGTTTAGTTTACATTCTTCTTTAAAAAAAGTTTGAGATTATTATATAGTTTTCTGTTTTATCAATTTCTTATTGCAACCCTGATTACACAGTATTACACTCTATAAAAGAGTCCTACCTGTTTTTCATATCTATTTATCATATAAAACTAAGTTCAAACATCATATAATGCTTCATTTCTTATATAAACTCTTCAAAAATCCATAACTACTATATTCTTTATTAAATATAATTATTTGAGTCTTTATTTTCTCTATCCTTCAATATTTTCTCTCATTTTAAATTCCATAAATATTCACATTTCTTAATATTCGTTTTTAAATATGCATAATGGTATTCGTCTTCCAATTTATTAGTAATAAATTTTCCATCTCATATTATAGATCAATCACTTACATAATCCAATACAAATATTTGACCATTTAAGACAAAGATCTTTTTACATCTGCATCTTTTGGGCTTTTTTTGATGAACTGAAACAAATGATATCTTTAAAAATATGGGTAATTAAATGAAGCCCTAATATTATATTTTACCTATTTTAAATTCTTCTTGATCTTTATTATGATTGAATTAACATGTTTAAATAATGTACGATTGAATTCCAATTTGTTAATTATTTTTATAATTAAAGATACTATCATGGAGTTTACTAAATTTGTAAGCTTAATGTTAAAAAATATATATTAATTTCTAGTTTTATTTTAATTTTTAATTTTATAAAATATAGAATTTTATTCAGAAATTTGGTTACAATATATGATAATAGTTAAACACAATATATTAGATGATAATCAGGGGGATGAAAGCTCAATATTGATATCTTGTTTGACATGAGCTAAAAGGACTAATATGAAGCATATCAGTGAGGAACGAGTCCAGAATAGTATCTTGTTGATATAGATGACCATGTCTGCATATCTCATATAGTTCAACGATAGGTCTAATCTTTTGTCCATGCTCCGCATGACCAAGTCAACCCTTCATATTGGAGGTTACTTCCATAACAACTCAGGATCTGGGCAATAATCATGCAGATTATTATTGTAGGTTTTTTAAATAAATTTATTGCTTTAATGCATTAATTAAACAAGTGGGGGGGGGGAGATATTTATTTGAATAATTATTTTAAATACAAGCATTCTTCATATATATGGAGCTCGACTGTAAATATAGGGGATTTAAACTCAGACCTTCAAGCACTCTTCAACTATCCACACTATCACATACTATTGATAACATGACAAAACACAAGTAGAAAAGATAAATAATCACTAATATATGTATTTCGTGTTGAACCAGTACTCATCAGTTGGTCCAGATTATCATCTCCCAGACATATATATAATCAGTGCATTTGAATAATGTAAAATTCAAATATCTATGTTTCTTTTCTTTTTCACCTTAATTGATAGTAAATATTTGAAAAAGTTATAACAATTCTACCTAAAGTTTATTTTCAGTTTTATGGAGTCTGCATTCCTTATGAAATAATTGTCTTCAAATTGAAATCGAATCTTTTATATGATTTATGTCACTATAAAAACACTCAATGGACTACCTATCACAAAAATGTAAGCATTTGGGGGAAATTCATTATAAATTACATTGCCCCCCACAATGATTTCATTTTAAAATATACATTGAGAACATAATTTGAAATTCATTTTTGATCTTGAACACTACTAAGCATTTATGAATAATAATTTCAAAACCCTTATCAGATACTTCCAAAATGATATCACTCACAAAACTTGACTGCAAGTATTTATGCAAACAGACTAATTATTAATCAAAATTAATTAGTTAAGAGTTATATAATTGTAATAAAGATGTGATTTTTTTATATTATCAAGAAACTTAAATTTTTTAGTGGTTTGTTACTCTGAAGAACGATAAATCCATGAAATTTTTGATTGTAATTATAAATTTAAATGCTTCATTTCTAAAGAAATATAATAAACAAATATGCAGTATGTGTAACAACATTAATTAAGCATGATATGCTTAGCATGATTTTGACTTAAGAAAAGTCATAAACATAGCAGTGATTGTGATGTGACTGTGAGTGTATATATATATTGTGTGCAAATTAATTTACCCAATATTTGCATTTAATGTTAAGTAGGTTGGATAGACCATTTTTTAGAAAAGAGGGATGCAGGACTCCCTTTTGTTAATGGCATGTTTGTCTCTTGAAATGTACCATGCTTCTTTGATGTTGCATTTGGCATCATTGTGTTCTGTGCAGATGACATTGAAGTGGGTGAGCTCAAAGACATGTCCAGTTGTGGAGAAGTGGTCAAAAAATATTGAGTGAGTGTCTGCATGTATTTTGGTTTTATTATAAAGATATAAGTGCTAAGCTATATGGGTTGATAAATTGGCCCAAGCTGAAGAGGCAGGCTAAATCTTGGCATTTAATTTTCTAGACTATTTGAGAGTGGAACTCTATTGGCAGTCTGTCCTTCATGTTGTTGAGTAGACAAATTCAAGGAGGTGATGTGCAAAATGCAACTTGGTATGTGGCTGTGATGACTTTGGTAATATAGTGCTGGATATGTATGGATGGGAAATCCAAGGCCTTTCATTTGTGGGGAGAAGGGTATTGCTTTTCTATTGTAGAAATTTTTAATCGTTTGAAGTAATGCTGAATCCTTGTAGCCAACGTTGTGCAATTCATAATGTATGTGCTGATGTTCTTTTTGTCTGATTCAAATTTGTAATGGTGGAAGTTACAGTGTAGAAAGGCTTTAAGCCCAACTAGTTTATAAGCTCTTGGTGTGAGTGATTTTGAGTGGATGAAGTCGCGTATATGTATAGGTTTTATGAGCAGATTTCCCTTTTTGATTATACTATTGCATGTTGTTGTTGTTTTTTCAAAATAATATCCTTTATTAATAGTTCTTAAGATTGGCTACTTAAATAATTATTTTTGTAAAATAGGTTATTATTAACATTTGTATTAATCACCATTATTCTGTCCACAATGCTTTCTGTCGTTTAGATTATTAAATAACTCGTTGTCACAAATCTCTCAAATCTTTAATTATATCTCTGGATTTACTACGATAATGAGATTATATATTCGTGCATGCACATTTTCATTTTTTAAATGTGGAACAGCAATTCTAATGCTAACATATTACGGTTTTTCTTATCTTTTGTTTTCTACTTTCACATTTATTGTCTTTCTTACGGCCACACTCATTAGAGTGATTGCTAATGGTAGATATATTATGCTTTTCTGATTTCGTGTGTGTGATGATGATACACAAACTGCAACTGTATGATTGCAAATTTTTAAAAGTACTTTTTGTAAAATGAATGTAAACTTTTTAAAATATTATTTTTAGATTAAATAAATTTTGTACTTCTATCTATTTAAGACCATTAATTTTTAATTTTGGGATTTTTTAAAAAAATAAGCTAATGGAATTTTTTTAAATATTATTTTTAAAATATATTTATTTTACTTAAATACTGATTTTAGTATTTTCTTTAATCTTCTGCTTAAGATGTACTATTAATTAAAAAAAGTATTTTTATAAACAATTAATTGTTTATCAAATTTTCTAAATGCAAGTAATTTAAGAATAATATCAATTTTGCTGTTTATATTCTATTTTTATTATTTTGGCTCTGAATTTAGACACTATTAAGGCTTGTAAAACATATTCAGGATTGAAAGTTTTTGTTTCTTAAAAAAGTTTTAAAAGTTTAAAGAGAGTTGCTAAAATGCTTTTATCAGAGGTTTTATCACTTCAAAAGATCTATTAAACCAGACAGTAATTAACCTCAAACTTTCAGCTAGTAATCCATAACTCACACCTTAGCAATAATTATTGACAAGAAACTATGTTTATCTTTTAAAGTTATCTAGGAAAATCGTAGAGAAAAAACAACTCTTTTCAACTTCTATTGTTTAAGGAAAAGCTACTAATATTTACTAAGGCAATAAACCTAAAGCATGTGCGGTTGAAAATGCGAAGGTAGGGATCTCTACAGGTCTTAACCACAAGCTTACACATTGGAAGAAAAGAGGGGAACCCTTCTTTACTTCAACCTACTTTCTATATAAATAGGTGAAGCTGAAGCAGTTAGATTTCAAATATAAAAAAACTGTATTATAATTGGATTTTATCATCAGAGAATTTGTCTTGCCCAAACTATTAACAGAAAATTGGTTCCCACATATGCACAATAGGAATCAAACTGGATAATAGTTATGGTCATCTTAACTTGAAAAACAAACAAAAGAAAAGGATCAAATTAAATTCCAAAGACTATACAAACAAATTATATTAGAATCAGTAGAAAATTGTTAGCAGAAAATCTTTTTTTTCAGTATATATAGGGGAAAAAATGCTAAAGGTTTTATTTTTCGGGAATTCGTAAAAAATTTGATCGGCAGAACAGCGAGTGCCAGAGTCGATTCTGGAATTTTCTCAATCCCAAGTAAAACAGTGTACCAACTGTGCCAAACCCTAGTCATATATACAGAAAAAGCCAGTAATAAAAAAAAAGAAAAAGACCTTAATACTTTTTCTCTCTTCTTTTTGATTATATTTAATAATGTTGGATATTAAGTCAAATATATTATCATTCATAGTATATACAAATATACATTTTAAATATAGGAGATTTGAACACAGACTTTCAAACATCCTTCAACTATCCACACTATCTCATCCCACTGATACACAAGACCACAACACATGTAGAAAAGATAAATAATCATCAATATACATATTTGTACTGAACCAGCACTCATCAGTTGGTCCAGATTATAATCTCCTACATATATATATATATATAATCAGAGTCTAGTTTATTTTAAGATAGCAAATCTTCATACTTTAATGGACAGGCTTCAATCCACTCCAACCTCCAACTCTTCAGCCATCCATACCATTGAAAATCTTATTACATTTTGTAAAATAGTATTGTAAAATTGTGATTAATTTTATGAATTAATAGAAAGATGTAATTCTATCAAATAAAGATACATTATAATTCTTTATTAATTAAATATTATTAATTGAATATTTTTATTCAAAATGCAATTTTAGTTATTTGTTCTCAATTTAATATTTATTTTATATGTGTGGTTTGCTGTGAATGATTTGCATATAAAACTTGCAATTTTATAAGCTAAAGAAGTAACCTGCTTTTTGAGTTCTGTAATCTGATTGCAAATAATGTGAAATACAGTATATGCATATAACAGATTAACTGCCACGTATAGAGATTGAACAGCTCCCTTAAATACATATTGTTTTTTTTCCTAGTGTTGTGTGCATAATTAAAATACTTGATTTAACTTTCCTCAACTGCAGTTCTGCAGAAGTACTTTAATCCTCCCCACTGCTGTTGTTTTTTTGAATTTAATGGCAATTGAACAAGGTTAAGGAATTAACTGAAACTACTTCTGCAGATTGAAAGATTGCATATAATAGTTAATTATCATTATATTTATTATATTTATTATTTTATTAAATGAAATTTTGTTTGTTATATTTTTTTATATCACTGTGTATAAGTAAATTGCAAATTGCGTGATTCATTCAATTATATATTTTGCTGCTATATATAATGTATGTATGTGTGTGCAAATAATAAATATATATAGCCCAATATATATATAAATTTATTATTTCAATTATATTACAATTTTGTTTTTAATTAATGGACATTTTATTTATTTTACATATTATATATATGAAATATTTGACAAGTATAATGTATATAGTGAACTTCATATATGTGTAAATTTGAATAGAAATATCCATTCCCCCAAATCATTTATACCTAATACACATAAATCAATAAATATTAATAAAAACTAGGCAACCACTAATTTTTTAAGTTTTGATGTATTTAAATGAACATTTAGTTGGAAATTAAATACATTTATATATCATCTAGGTTTTAAATATAGTTTAAATTATTTTGAAATGTAAACTAATTAATGGCCCACAGAAAATGGTTACTTCTAATTAAATTTGCATATATATATATGTTGTTGTTTTTTTTATTTACACTTATAAAATTAACTTTGTTCTGTAATATACAAATATAATTTCAAAATGATTTAAGACATATTTAAAATCTAGTTGATTTATAAATATCATACTTCATTTCCCACAAGGTCAATTGTTTAAATACAATAAAATTTAAAGAATAGGTTGTCATCCTATTCTTTATTAATATTCATCAACACATATGCATTAATTATTAATGATACATAGAAAGTCCTTACTTCCATTTAAATTTATATATATATATAGTGTCATTTTATACATAAATATGTCTTTATATTTTAGATAGTATTTATATTTAGATTCATACACTAAGTTTCTAATTCTAGTCACTGATATTTTCTAGCAAGATTTTCATCACAAAAATATTGTCTATAGTTGCTTTTTCAGTTTGAAATCCTATCTATTTATCTTTTATTTCATTTTCTTTTCATTACATTTTTAAGAATCCCAAACAATGAATGCTAATCATCTATAATTTTTAGTCATTTTTGGATTATTATTTTTTATATATAACTATGCATTTTTTGGGGTATCTCTTCATTTATAAATTCTTCAGGTAGACATATTAACATCTCTATAAATTTAGGAGAATGTCCTGTAAATTATTTTTATTCCAATATATCGTATCTAAATGATTGTTATTTTATCATAGTTTGAAGTCACAGTTATCTATATTATATTTAACATTCTGACATTTATCAGTATGAAGCTAGAGATTTTTAAGCATGATTAGAACAGTGACATATCTCTTGTAGTCCAATTAGATTAACTTTGTGATTCACTGCGAACTTCATTTGTGATGTTGATATAATGTTAAATTAAAAATTTTTTAGAGTATTTTATATCTAAAGAGGTCTTTCTGTAAAGTGTAGTCTCACATTTAATGTAGTTTCAAGATTATCATCATTAAATCTCACCATATGATCTATGACAGTTCATCATAAATTTTCCTTCTTCTTGATGAGTTATATTCATTTGCAAATGCTTTTGGAAAATGAACACTAGTTTTTAGACAAAAGCTAATGACTTCAATAATGATTTAATATGTAAAATTTTAAGTCTTTTTTTATTAAGCTAAACAATATTTATTATATAAAAAAGAAGCAGCAATCATTTATATGATGATTACTTTGTTCAGGCTTAACAAATGTTTTTAAAACTTAGATCCCATTCATCATAAAATTACTATAGAATATTAATGAATGGTTGGGAAATGAATATTGTTTCAATTTTGATCTTTATAATTATTATACTGAAGTTCTGTAATGTTCATAAAATAACAAATGTTTTATTGAAAAGCATGATAATTGAATACTTAACTTTTTTATTTTTCTCAATGAGATCTTTTGATGTGATGTGATGTATTATGGCTTCTCCTTAAACGAAGTCAAGAATATCTCAGCAATTATGCCCAGATAAACCTGTTAGCCACTTTCTTTTACATTCCCCACTCTAAATTTACCCATAATCTGCTCTATCCCATTTCCACAACATAATTTTTGTCAACTCTATAACCTTTATATCTAAATCCCCCTTATCTTTTTCCAAACCCAGCATAAAAACCAATAATTCACTTTCTGTATAATCACTCTTTTCATATTTATTTTTCCACAACTTCATTATATGTACCCTTTCTGTTTTCAAACATTTACATTCAATTAACAAATACCTAATATTTTCAATTCCTTCCTTACATAATTTACAAAATAAATCACCCATATTTTTCCATTTACATGTATATTCTTTTGTAGCTAAAGATCCCGTTCGAGCCTTAAACAATAAACTACTTTCCTTACTATTATCATATATTAACTCACACCTAATATTCTGTTTATTTCTATATATATTTAAACTCTTTTTACTCTCCATACTATTTCTCCTTCTCTCTAACTCCCTAGTCTTTATTAATAAATGTATTCTTTTATCCCATAAAATTCAAGTTGCCACCTATTGAGAGAAATAGAAAACATTTTTTTAAAAAAAATTGTGACTTGTATTTTAATTCTAATAATTTAATTTTAAAAAATTCTATAGTTGCAGCAACTTGAAAAAAAACTGTTAAACTTTGCTTGTCTTTTTTCTTGCAAGTCTCAAATATTGTAATATTACTTTGAGAAAATATTTTGAATAGTTAAAAATTTGATTTGTTATGAATCTAATTAAGATTCATGATCATTTTTGCACAATAATTGCATAATGCTTATTAAAAATCAAGAATATAAATTATTACTTATTTATTTTTATGTTAAAAATAGAACGTTATGATTTTCATCCTAACTTCAATTTAGGCAAATTCGATAAAAGTTATTTGCCAATACTTCATCTTCCATAATCTGTTAGAATATATTGCAACACTGCAAAAATTATTTTAAAAATTTAAACTTTTAAAGTATGACTTGATAGATTTGTCAGATATTGATATTTTTTATTCACATTTCCAAAAAAAAATGTTGAATAAAAAATATTTTGTTTTCTGAAATGAAACTGCTCCTTCCCATAGATGATGAAAAACATTTGTTGTTTTGATTACAATGTAATTTTTCCAGTATTTGCACAAATCACATGTGATATTTTAGAGTTTACTTCATTTCTAAATAAAAATATCAAATGATGTCAAATTCATTATACTATGATAAAAAACAATGGTTTAATATTAAAATTAACATTGAAAGCTTACAGACAGTTAAAACAATTAAAACTATCACAGTGGTAATACAATGCAAAGGAGCCAAATTTTTATACAAATATTGTTAACTTTTTATTTAATTATTTGTATACAATGTCCTTTCAAGTCAGGAATTTTTTACTGTGTTTGTATTAGATTATTCAGACCTAATTTAATAGAACATTTGTTGTTGTTGTTTTTTTAAAAAAAAAATTATTAAAGAAGGAAAAAAGTCAATGGCTGTTTGCATTGGACATACTATTAATCTTTGCTGGGCACTGTTTGTTAATCACAGTTGATTTACATATCTGAAAATCACTCCACTATTCACTATCTGCGGAGTTCAGCAATAGCGTGAACACAGCAGTGCATAATGTAAATAAGATTACAAATCTTGGAATACATACTTAATTTGCATAAATGCATAATTAGTTAAATGGATAATCTACTGCTATTATGAAGACCAATTAGGAAACAGATTGGAAAACAATCTATAAGTAAATGTGTTCAGTCATTTATTTGTAGAGGTGATACAAAATATAAAATTCAAATGAAGTCAAACCCTATAAAATAATTCTGAGAATTCTTTTTACTGTCTCTTTTCTTAAAGGCTCAAAATGCAGCATATGAATATTACAAGTAGAATATATATATATACACACCTGGGTCTCATTTTATGCGATAGGTAGGTTCCTCAGAAAACACGTGCAAACGAAATCGTGCAAAAATAGGCGTAACTTACCTTAAAAAGGGGGGGATACGGACTGTGATTTTTCAAAAATCACATAAAAGCAAAGCACCAATGTAAAATTACTTTAAAATTCGCACAAAAAAAAATATGGAAATAAAATATGACTAATAAAAAATTTCAAATTTGAAAAAAATTGATACAAGACAAACTTTTTTTAACTATAATATTTAATTTTATTCAAAACAATATATTTTTATGCATAATTTACAGTAATTTATATTTTTTATACATGTTTTAATTATTTTTGCTATTTGCCAATAAACAGGTTCGTTTGCAAACTGGTAAAAAATCAGATTATTCACAAGAGGAAATACAACTAGCACCAATGTCACTCTCATGTTGTGTTAATGGATTTCTGGTGACAACGTAATTAGTAATTAATCTAACAAACTAATAATTAAATTCTTATTTTTGTCTTTAATTTTTTAATTTTCAATTTTAATTGTGCCCACTGCTATTACTCCCCTTTTAAAAATAAACCTGCGGACACTAAATGATTAATAATTGATTACGTTCTTTTTTAAAAAGCAAAAACAATGTGATTTAAAATGCCAAATTAACACACACAATGTTTGAACAAATTTACATTAAAATCTTGTAAAATTTAATGTGTGTATACATAAAATGTGGAAATCATGATTTTAATTTCATTATTGCATAAAATCTTACTATTATAAAGCACTGAAAATATTGAAATTACTAAGATGAAAGTCAAATTCCAATAATGTGCTATTACTTTCAATATGATGTAAGTGCACGAAATTTATTATTTAAAGTAATAGCGCATTATCGGAGTTCAACTTCTGGAGAAATGTGAATCGTGTAACTTCAAAATCGCGTTAAATAAATCCACATAAAAAGAGACCCAGGTGTATATAATATTACAATGCATTTCATATAGCTTTGATGTTTAATGTAGCAATGTCTTACTTTTGCAATACTGTATTAACCTGTCTAGAATTCGCTGCTTTCTTATGTTGTTACCAACTGATCATTGTGTTATTATCTGAAAAATACTGCCACATTATGGTATTAAGCCTTTATATTAAATAAGACTTTAATGTAATAAAGTTTCATTTATTTCTTAGAAATACATAGAATTAGTTGCAAAATATCTCCATCACAGATATAATAAAAATTGCCATAAGGATTGCTGCAATGGGATTATTGATTAAAAAAGTTGATACAATTAAATTATATATATATAAAGAGAGAGAAAAAGGGAGGGGGAGACTTATGATCTGCATAAATAGGGATGTTAAACTGGTAGGATAGTCACTAATTTTTTTCGAAAGATGAAAAAAATACTTTTGGAAAAATTAGTCTGTTAACTTAATAATAAATTTTCTCTCTCCACTATTCTAACTAAATCTCTTGTAATCTTGAGTACAGTACAATTTAATCTTCATTTCAGACTTATTCCTAGTTTTTGCCTACAACAATGCAGACTTAGAATTCAAAATTGGAACCAATATAGTTAAGATCTCGCAGCTGTTTTTAAATTCTTTTTAATTATCAAACTAATATCTTGAAATTTAAATGTTAAAATTTTGAAGCCAAATCTGACATCAGATCAATAACTGAATATTTCTGGTCTGTTTATAACTTTAGAATCTTTTCCCCTTAGCTGAGAATGTTATTATCAGCACAATGTCACTTGGTTTTATCTTATTATATATAAATAAAAGCACATTTCTCCTTCTAGTACTGTAGTATTATCTACAGTATAAACAGAAGCTCATCCTTTATTGGTAAAGCTCTAATTCAAACTTGTACTAGATGGTGCTAAAGTTAAATAAAAGGCTACTTGATCTTATTTATGTTATAATAAGAATGAAGAGACTCTGTGTTGGTATTAATAATACATTTAACTACGATTAAACAATAAACTCAAGAATTACTTGTAATTAATTGCAGTTTTCAATTAATTAAATGTTTTTAAAATTATATAACAGGTTATAAGCTTCATTAGTTGAGTTTTTAAAATTACATAACAGGATATACGGTTTATGCAGACAAAGTAATTTTTCAAATGAAAATAAGAATAGAAATTTCTCTCATTTAGAAAGTGACCCATCTAAAATTGAAGTATGAACTCTGTTAAAATCTGTACTTAATCTGATATATTATAAGAAAGGTCACAAACTTGTTCCTAAAAAAGTTAATAAAGTTGAATGAGTATATAATGATAAAACTAACTCATATGATTATATAAATTAAAATACTTAAACTTATTATTGTCAATTAATTCTTGCAGACCAAATACAAATAAAGAAATCAAAGAATATACCACTAGTCGATTACAGAAAATTTCAAATTATAACATATATTTCCGGAAGTGTCGTGATGAATTATATTAGATGTGATAATATGTTGGACTATTTCCACCATCTATAATTAAATGCACAGAATAACTCAGTTGATTAAAGTTTTGCCTTAAAATTTGATATTCGAAAATCTAAAGGCATAAATTCCACTTCTATGCTAATATTGTCACGGGTGAGGTCAACAACACTTGAAAAAGAGTGGAGAATAATACTACTAAAAACGTTATGTAATTACTAACCTTTGTTGTCTATTTATGTGTTATTACTAACAAGTTGTTTGCATTTGAAAAGTTTAAATAAAGTTTAAAATTTTCTATACATTCAACATTTAATGATAGGTAATGGAAATGGTCCAACATATTATCACATAACATATGTTTGTTAGGCATAACATGGCTATCATAAATAAAAGTAAAAATTAAACTTATCTCAATTAAAAAATGACTTATCCAAAAGTGAACTAAAAAAAAAATCATCTCAATTATAAAAAATTAAAAAAAGGAAGAAAAATAAAACTTTAAAACTTGAAGGTAAAAGTTATAGATATTCATATGTAAATATAAAATTAACATAGTTCAATATAATATGAATTTAACTGAGTTAATCAGTCTCCCTTATAATACTCTATGGGATAACGGATCAACTATAGAATGGGGTAAGCTTATAACCATCAAAAGCCTACTGAATAAGTGTAGATCCACTCTGTGGATTTATTTTATTTTTGATTCTTTATTAACAGTGACATTTATTTGTAATCTATAGTGAGGAATGGTATATCCAAGTATATAAATAAACATCAAGTCATCAGGAAAGTTTAAAAGAAGGGAAAAAGAAGAAATGATTATGTAGATAAGTGATAAAAAATATCCAAATTATACAAAAAAAACACTCTATAGAAATAAAATTAGATAATTCCATTCTATTTATCAATGATTTAATAGCCCATTCCTACCCACATGAAAATCTAAACCTTTCACATCATTTAATTGTCACACACTACAATAAAATTGTATTAAAATGCATTTTTCATTTAAAGATTTATTATTTGTTTTATGCTTTTTTAAAAAATTTTCATGGTTATGTAAAATTTTATTCAGTAATTATTATAAAATCTAATTTTTTATTTTGTAATATTATTCCATATGTACCCATTTATAAAAATATGAGGTAATTCCCAAAAGACCTTAGATTATGGTGCTGCCCCTGTATAGTAGTTTTACACCAAATTTATATGATTTTTTATTTATTAACCATGAAAATTTTCATCTGTTAAATGAGACAAATGGAACTAGAATCAAAAATTAATTTAAAACACCAAAACTTGATACTATAATTTGATAGATAATACATAAAAAAAACCCATAGTGGAATCACAAAGTTTTCTACTGGTTGCCAACCTATTTTGGTCATAAAATTTTATAACATTTATAAATAGTGAAGTCAAAGATATCTTTGAAAATATACTCAAGTGCTTCTACAAAATATGAATTAAAATAAATTATGACAGCAGGAGTTTCACTATTTTATAAGTTCTTTTTATGCTTATAGCTTCAACTAACTATTGAAGTCTTCCAATCAGGAACAGTAAAACAAAAATTAATTAATAGCAATTTAAATTTATTCTCCTAGAAAGACTATTAATAAAACTTATCCTCCAAGTTGATGTTATAGAAAGATTAAACTTAATAAACATGTATTTGGACCTTATAAGCTCTCTTAACAAATTCTTGCTTAAAATTTAAAACCTATCTTCTTTCATTCAATTTTCTGTATAGGTTAACTATTATATCTATATTTCATGTTTTGTACTGAAATGCACACTTATTTGTAAATTGTTTTTCTGTTTAAGCAAAAATATTTAACTAAGTAATGGCTAATTGTAGTTTAAATTTGATATTTTTGAATACTAATTCATATTAAGTGCAATGTATTTTGCAGTGATTATGACAAAAAAATAAAATCCAGTAACTCAATTTAGACTTTATTGGGGATTAAAATTGTCAAATTTATTTTTTTATTGCAGAAATTCTTATATGAATTATTATAGACTTTTACTTTTCTATCAATACATGCTTTTCAGTAATAAAAATATTATATATATATATAATTAAATATTAGTAAATACAGTAATCAAACATCTTCACTTAGGAGCACTTTCAACTATCCTCATAGTCTTTGTCAACTAATTCTTTGAAAGGTCAATCTTCCCATAATTCCTTGATCTTAACATTTGCTGCCTTCCTATTGATTAAGTCTTGCCTGTATTAATCAATAGGCAGGCAGAAAATGTTAATATCACAGAATTATGGCAATGTTGACATTTCAAAGAATTAGTTGACAAAGTCTATGAGGATAGTTGAAAGCACTCCTAAGTGACGATTATATTTTTTTTGTCCTTTTCAAAATTTTTGATTACTGTATTTACTAATATTTAATTATAAGATTATGTATATTACAGACCTTGATTTATAATATATATATATAAAAACAAAAAAACACAAGTTAAAAAACTTGCTAACGCTTGTATTTATGATAACAGATGGCGTTCTACCAAAAACACCGTCAAGCGTAGTTTTCTGTTTACATAAACGTCAGAGCGAGCATTCACTATCTCTAACTTTAATTCCACTTTCAGATCATGATTTCAAGCTATTTGCTATCATCAGTGAAAGACAGGAATAAGAAACTAGATCTAAACACAAACTCTGAGCATTTATGAAGCAGTTTCTATTCAGCTTGCAAGTGTGAATCTTTTAGACACGTTAATGTCTTCAAATTCAGCATAGCAAGCCAGATAGCTACATGGGTCTGATCTCAGTTCAGCATCACCAAGTTAAAAAACTTGCTAATGCTTGTATTTATGATAACAGATGGCGTTCTACCAAAAACACCGTCAAGCGTAGTTTTCTGTTTACATAAACGTCAGAGCGAGCATTCACTATCTCTAACTTTAATTCCACTTTCAGATCATGATTTCAAGCTATTTGCTATCATCAGTGAAAGACAGGAATAAGAAACTAGATCTAAACACAAACTCTGAGCATTTATGAAGCAGTTTCTATTCAGCTTGCAAGCGTGAATCTTTTAGACACGTTAATGTCTTCAAATTCAGCATAGCAAGCCAGATAGCTACATGGGTCTGATCTCAGTTCAGCATCACCAAGTTAAAAAACTTGCTAATGCTTGTATTTATGATAACAGATGGCGTTCTACCAATAACACCATCAAGCATAGTTTTCTGTTTACATAAACATCAGAGTGAGCATTCACTATCTCTAACTTTAATTCCACTTTCAGATCATGATTTCAAGCTATTTGCTATCATCAGTGAAAGACAGGAATAAGAAACTAGATCTAAATACAAACTCTGAGCATTTATGAAACAGTTTCTATTCAGCTTGCAAGCGTGAATCTTTTAGACACGTAATGTCTTCAAACTCAGCATAGCAAGATATTCATGAGTAAAATACATACAGATGTATTTCTGATTCAATAATATGTTTGCTTCTTCTTAAAATTAATGTTTTGCTGAACTTCTATTAGATTAATTTAATATTATATATATATATTGAAGCGGAATCTGAGATTCAGATTGCGCTTCACAGCCCACTTCCAATCTTCCGCTACCAACCTAAATTCAAACCCTATTCGTGCATATATATTCCACTCACTAACACATTTTTTATCCTTTTGTTTGAGTATTATTAACTAACATATTTATTAATGAAGATATTGGCATAAATATCTGAATTTAAACATGCAAAATAAAATTAATAAATATAGCATTTAAAAATTCGTATACGCAATAGGGAATGGGGGATTAATTATAACGGACTTATAATATCAAAATATATTATAATTTCTGTATTTATTTATTTTATAAAAGTTATAGTAATTGTTTGTTAATTGCAGCTCAGATATCTATAGATATTGTAGAGACAAAAGTACTGAGCAAATATTTAGTGGAAAAGTTCGTTATATGTAATGTTATAAAATTGTGTTTTTAAATTATTTTTGCCATTAAACTATACTTTTCTTTTAAATCCAATATGGAAGATGCTATTGTAATTAGTCAAAATTAAATAAAGGTGAGAAACTTTAATTAAAAGTTTCTCTAAAATCAGAATTAGAAACTAAACTTAATTGATTTACTTTTGTCACAAACATTTTTTTTATCAAAATTAATTAAAGTTTGAATACTTATCTAACAATGGCATTTTCCATCACAATGGGTAAAAGCTTGTATACGAATTCTTTTGGAAATTAGATTGCAATGACCAATCAAGAAAAGGATTCCAAAAATACCAAGGCATGGAATAATTACGAATTAATTGAGAGAGTAACTAGGACAGTCAAGGAGAGCAGACCAAGAAAAGTTGCGTTCATTAATTTCAATGTGTACTGAGTAAATCTAAGTCGCCTTTCTCGCCATTCGAGATGGCCTTCCCTGCAATCTGTGCCCATGGATCCCGATACTCATAGACTATAATTATATGCCTATTTGTTAAATAACAAACTTGTTGCCTGCCTGAATAACTATGCTTGACAAACTAGATCTAGTCTCCGCGGGAATTGAAATCCTCAAAAGAACCGCCATGTTTTACAGAGGTAATCATTTCAAATGCTGCTAGACTCTTAAAGTTACCATGAATAATTTTAACTCTCACCTATCTATTTTTCTTAAACCTTTTGTAAAGCTTTCATTTGTAAAATTTAATATTAGTTATGAATCAATTTGTAAAGTTCTTACCTTTTGTTAATTATACCTTGTTCTCTCTATATATAACTTAGCTGTAATCTCTCCTACATTAAACCTCTCCTGAATAATTATTAGTTCCTAATTTCATGTCTATGCGGCAATACTTTATTTTCATTATTATATTTTATACTTTCAGATACTAAACTATATGTCGATAATTTCCCCCCAGAATCGCAAATGCTTACGCTATCTCTTTTAATAAAAGATAACCCTCCTTACTTTTCAGAGGGTAATTAATCTAGTATTCTTTAAAAAACAAATTTGTTATTCTTAGGATAGCGGGTGCCTGCCAGTCTGGGGAAAATAAAATCAGAATTTGATAATTACGGTCTAGTGTTATTTTAGAAAAAAATAAGTAAAAATCTATTTTCGTAGAAATGTTTTTTTTTGTTAATGAAATAATAGCGCTAACTTCTAACATCTGCAATTAGATTTATATGAATTAAATTAACATTACTTTCTTGAAATCAATAGCCACCACCGATCTTATATATATTTAATAATATGAAAAGTATTTATTTATTAAAGCATTCAAAACCAAAGATTGATATTATTTATCCGTTGTGGAAAATTTATGTGTAGTTTAAAGTAATACAGAAAGGGGGGGTCCTTTAGTTCCATGAGCTATATTATATTAGCATTAAATGTAATTCTTCCATATCCACGTAGTAATCAAATCATACCAGTACGCGGGGTTCTTATTAATAAAGATAGGCGATAATCCTTTATTCCTTAGTTAAATATATATATTTATATTAATGCGAGCGTTACGTGTATACCGGCCTTTCGTTATAGATATATCTTTGTGCTTCGTTCATTTTTACTTCCGATACCAAGGACAAGGTTTGGCAAACCTCTTTGGATTTCTTCAGCGCGAGATATTATTGCATAGGGTTCGCTCTGGCAAAAGTCCAGCCTATGGCAATTCAATAAAGCGCCTTCTTCGTTATTTATGACCCGACCCTGCCGACATTTGCAGAGAGTTGCTTTCTTTAACGGTGAATTGAAGCATCTTCTTAGATCTTAGAATAGATCTCTCCATTGCCATCATACACGTACCGCTATCCCAGGTTTTATTCTCGTTAAAAGCCTATTAATTCTCCTAAACCATACTGTTATGATTATACTAAATGGATTGCCATTTTTTATATATATATTTCATTCACACTTGCAGATACGATATTTCTGTCATTATTGTTCTTTCCCGAATTAGCTTCCCACACACGTTCTTATATAGCAAATGCAAATATTAATTAAATAAAATTACCCTTATCATCCAACTTAATAAACTTACGTATTGGTACGAGTGCTATTGTTTTATTAATGGTGGATTCAAATAACTTTATGTAACTGTAGTCTAGCGCTATTATTAAAAATCTTATGTATCCCATCCAATCGATAAATTATTGACACATAAATAGCCGCAATAGAATAAAGCCATGAATTATTTGTTATTGATGATTAAATATGTTCATTATATAGTATTGTAAGAGAGGTTAATGTTGTCCAAGGGAGATAAACACCCATTTTATTTACATGGTAACACCAATAACGTTTGCAATCATATATATTCCAAGTTGATTTAATAAATTCTATATCTTTCTAAATATCTAAGTCATTGTTTCATTTATTGAATAGAAATAATTTTGATGTAATATAAAAAGGTTTCACTTACTAGATGATCGAAAATCGCTAATTATAACATTCTAGACATGAACAAAGTTCGAATAAGAGTCTTTTTGTGTCACGACTTTGTGATGCCGGCGGGGTAGAAATAAATTAGATCAGTATCATTGGAATTGTTGCTCATAAGTTGGCAGATCTGGGAAATAGGCAAATAGGGCAGAGTTCATGAATGTTCCTGACTTATGTATCTTGCACAGGATTGGATTCGAGGTACTTTTGCCTAGATGCTAGATCTTGTTGTATGAACAGACGAAACCGACCGGTACAGGGTTTTTTTTTCCCCGGGTATGGACGCCCAGCTGTGGGGCTATTAATTACTTTTACAGCCTGCAGAACCCTGAATAATAGATGTTAGTATACTATATATGATGTTTATTCTTTAAATAATAAAAATATATGTGTAAAATTTTTTTTTCTTGGTTTGTACACCCAGTTCAGGTGGTTTTTTTTTGTTAATACTACAGAAACTCTGTATAAGTCATTACTAATATGTATATAATTTTCCCAATAATGTCAATCATATATGTAGATTTTTTTTTCCATAAACAATATTCAGTATATATGTGATATTTTGGTCTTCTTCCATAAATAATGTTTTAAATATATATGTACACTTTCTTGGGGTGGTGAAAGAAAAGTAGTGGCAGCTTTTAAATGCTTTCACACCCATAGTATGTAAAAAAAAAAAAAGGATATGTGCTTCAAATAGTAATGACATTTTTAATTACTTTATTATATTATACATCTGAACTACTGTACAACTGTCATAAATAAAAATATGAG
Organism: Epiperipatus broadwayi; assembly: GCA_028023455.1. Taxonomy (NCBI): domain Eukaryota; kingdom Metazoa; phylum Onychophora; class Udeonychophora; order Euonychophora; family Peripatidae; genus Epiperipatus; species Epiperipatus broadwayi. The sequence continues at coordinate 517,723 of JAQFVV010000469.1, forward strand.
TTTATAAAAATGTACAATCATCTAGTAAAAGTGTTGTAACAATCTACTCCTCTTGACTGGCGCCCGGTAGTAATACCATTATAAATTTTGTCATCAGGTGGTAGATTGAATAACTAAAAAAAATATTAGAAACAATGATTCCAAAATTTAACAAGTTATATAGAGAGCATTATTTGTGCTCAACTATTGTAATCAATTATGTAATGTACTCAACTATGTAAGGCAAGTTTTGATAATTTTAATATGAAGTAATACAATTTTAAGTATGTTTCAGGTGCAAAGGAACAACCAAACTTAAAGACCCAGAAAAAACACTGAAGAATGAACAAGAGTAGATTAGGTAACAATATGATATTTGAACATATATATATATATATTGTAAATGTTGGATCTAGAAGTTAATAATGCAAAAGGCAGGCATGGTAGAACACTAAATATAATAAATCAGGTATAGATTGGGTACAGGTATGGGGGAGCAGAACAAGGGGGAGACTGTTGAGAATGGGGGAGAGGTGTATCAGGCCATAAATAAATAAAAACAAACAGGAAACTATAAGTGAGCATTTCTGTGTCTTAAATAAATAAAAATATATATAAATAAGATATCTATCTATATTTGAATCCTAGTAGAATGGAGAATAGTGAAAGAGAAGATATACAGATTCTTGTGATGATGATGAAGAGAAGCGAAAAGAAAACTGATGCAGAGCAAGAACATCAGGAAGTTGTAACCATGGAATCTGTAGAGAGCTCCACACAGAAACAGAATATAAACCTACAGACATTGTTGATGAATATGTTCACTAACATGGAAAAAAATTCGAAGCCAAGCATAATGAGATGAAGGAGTGGATGTCATCACTGTGTAATGAAATGAACAGTAATATATTAAAGCAAATAGATGAGGTGCGAGCAGACTGCAGGAAAGGCTATGAAAAGGTTCATACTGAAGTCGAAGGGCTCTTGGAGGAGCATAAAGAAGAAACTAAAACTATAGTATCCAAAATGACTGGAGAGTTAATGATGACACGAAGTGTGATAGACCAGCAAGAAGCTGCCCACCACATAGCCATAAGTCAAATAAATGAACATTTGGGTGATGAACTGAAGTGTCATGAAGAACAAGAGAGGATCATTTTAAATGTGCAGGAAACACAGACAGAGTTTCAAGACCAGCTAAAGGAACTGAGAGGTGAAATTGATAAACTAAAAAGCAGCGCAGTGAAAATTTCAGAGTTCAAACCTGACACATTAGGACCAGAACAGGAACACCACATTGATAGGACATCAAGTGTTATGCCCATAGGACAGATCTCAAATGCACAAGCCTACATGGCGAAGTTCATCCAAGTGAAATCATTCAAAGGTGATGCTGGAGAAAATCCGAAAGCGCATATTGAGAGTCTTCAAGAATTGTTTCGATTCCAACAGATCTCAGCACCGGATCAAGTAGCTTTGGCAATTCACTATCTCAATGGATATGCAAAATCATGGTGGGAAAGCCATGAAGACAAGCCACTGAATTTTGAACAGTATGCAGCAGCTCTGTTGAGGACCTTCTGGAGCGAGGAGCGCCAGGATGGCATTTATCATTCGGTTTTAAAAGAGATGTATGGATCGGCCGACAAGGAAACACACACACAGTTTTTTTTTAGGCAAGTGGCACGTCTCCGGTCTCTGACGGCATTCCCATTTACAGAGACCCAGATTATCCGTGCAATACAACAAAATATGCCACCATACATACAACAAATGATGGTAGGATGCCGAATAAAAAGAATTGAGGAAATGGCACAATTCCTCACCACCACTGACTACACGCCCATCAACAAAGAACCTCATGAAAGAATACGGAAAGTTGAGCCAGCTAGAAACCAAGCAACCTCTCATGATCAACCTAACTTCTGGCGGGGTGACCAAACCCTCAATAAAAAGCCATTTGAACCTCCTGATCGGGGAAAATATTAAAAGTAAGACAGAACAATAGATCACAGATGGATAGATAAGGAATTTGAACCACATTTTTTAAATATGAATATAGTTTTCACTCAGTGATAGATAGGTCAAAAATTTTTTTTTAGCATATAGCAGCAAAGAAAAAAAATGGGGCTAGCATTAGTTTGATAATTTTTTTTTTATATATAAATAAATTACATACTCCTTTCAAACCAGGTTGTTCTTTTGTCACCGGAACAGCAAGTAAGATATTTTTTTTTTTTACATTTTTTTTTATCAATTGTAAGTCCGGGAAAATGAAGCGGAATCTGAGATTCAGATTGCGCTTCACAGCCCACTTCCAATCTTCCGCTACCAACCTAAATTCAAACCCTATTCGTGCATATATATTCCACTCACTAACACATTTTTTATCCTTTTGTTTGATTATTATTAACTAACATATTTATTAACGAAGATATTGGCATAAATATCTGAATTTAAACATGCAAAATAAAATTAATAAATATAGCATTTAAAAATTCGTATACGCAATAGGGAATGGGGGATTAGTTATAACGGACTTATAATATCAAAATATATTATAATTTCTGTATTTATTAATTTTATAAAAGTTATAGTAATTGTTTGTTAATTGCAGCTCAGATATCTATAGATATTATAGAGACAAAAGTACTGAGCAAATATTTAGGGGAAAAGTTCGTTATATGTAATGTTATAAAATTGTTTTTAAATTATTTTTGCCATTAAACTATACTTTTCTTTTAAATCCAATATGGAAGATGCTATTGTAATTAGTCAAAATTAAATAAAGGTGAGAAACTTTAATTAAAAGTTTCTCTAAAATCAGAATTAGAAACTAAACTTAATTGATTTACTTTTGTCACAAACATCTTTTTATCAAAATTAATTAAAGTTTGAATTCTTATCTAACAATGGCATTTTCCATCACAATGGGTAAAAGCTTGAATACAAATTCTTTTGGAAATTAGATTGCAATGACCAATCAAGAAAAGGATTCCAAAAATACCAAGGCATGGAATAATTATGAATTAATTGGAAGAGTAACTAGGACAGTCAAGGAGAGCAGACCAAGAAAAGTTGCGTTCGCTAATTTCAATGTGTACCGAGTAAATCTAAGTCGCCTTTCTCGCCATTCGAGATGGCCTTCCCTGCAATCTGTGCCCATGGATCCCGATACTCATAGACTATAATTATATGCCTATTTGTTAAATAACAAACTTGTTGCCTGCCTGAATAACTATGCTTGACAAACTAGATCTAGTCTCCGCGGGAATTGAAATCATCAAAAGAACCGCCATGTTTTACAGAGGTAATCATTTCAAATGCTGTTAGACTCTTAAAGTTACCATGAATAATTTTAACTCTCACCTATCTATTTTTTGTTAAACCTTTTGTAAAGCTTTCATTTGTAAAATTTAATATTAGTTATGAATCAATTTGTAAAGTTCTTACCTTTTGTTAATTATACCTTGTTCTCTCTCTATATAACTTAGCTGTAATCTCTCCTACATTAAACCTCTCCTGAATAATTATTAGTTCCTAATTTCACGTCTATGCGGCAATACTTTATTTTCATTATTATATTTTATACTTTCAGATACTAAATTATATGTCGATAATTTCCCCCCAGAATCGCAAATGCTTACGCTATCTCTTTTAATAAAAGATAACCCTCCTTACTTTTTAGAGGGTAATTAATCTAGTATTCTTAAAAAAAAACAAATTTGTTATTCTTAGGATAGCGGGTGCCTGCCAGTCTGGGGAAAATAAAATCAGAATTTGATGATTACGGTCTAGTGTTATTTTAGAAAAAATAAGTAAAAATCTATTTTCGTAGAAATGTTTTTTTTGTTAATTAAATAATAGCGCTAACTTCTAACATCTGCAATTAGATTTATATGAATTAAATTAACATTACTTTCTTGAAATCAATAGCCACCACCGATCTTATATATATTTAATAATATGAAAAGTATTTATTTATTAAAGCATTCAAAACCAAAGATTGATATTATTTATCCGTTGTGGAAAATTTATGTGTAGTTTAAAGTAATACAGAAAGGGGGGGGTCCTTTAGTTCCATGAGCTATATTATATTAGCATTAAATGTAATTCTTCCATATCCACGTAGTAATCAAATCATACCAGTACGCGGGGTTCTTATTAATAAAGATAGGCGATAATCCTTTATTCCTTAGTTAAATATATATATTTATATTAATGCGAGCGTTACGTGTATACCGGCCTTTCGTTATATATATATCTTTGTGCTTCGTTCATTTTTACTTCCGATACCAAGGACAAGGTTTGGCAAACCTCTTTGGATTTCTTCAGCGCGAGATATTATTGCATAGGGTTCGCTCTGGCAAAAGTCCAGCCTATGGCAATTCAATAAAGTGCCTTCTTTGTTATTTATGACCCGACCCTGCCGACGTTTGCAGAGAGTCGCTTTCTTTAACGGTGAATTGAAGCATCTTCTTAGATCTTAGAATAGATCTCTCCATTGCCATCATACATGTACCGCTATCCCAGATTTTATTCTCGTTAAAAGCCTATTAATTCTCCTAAACCATACTGTTATTATTATACTAAATGGATTGCCATTTTTTATATATATATTTCATTCACACTTAGCTTCCCACACACGTTCTTATATAGCAAATGCAAATATTAATTAAATAAAATTACCCTTATCATCCAACTTAATAAACTTACGTATTGGTACGAGTGCTATTGTTTTATTAATGGTGGATTCAAATAACTTTATGTAACTGTAGTCTAGCGCTATTATTAAAAATCTTATGTATCCCATCCAATCGATAAATTATTGACATATAAATAGCCACAATAGAATAAAGCCATGAATTATTTGTTATTGATGATTAAATATGTTCATTATATAGTATTGTAAGAGAGGTTAATATTGTCCAAGGGAGATAAACACCCATTTTATTTACATTGTAACACCAATAACGTTTGCAATCATATATATTCCAAGTTGATTTAATAAACTCTATATCTTTCTAAATATCTAAGTCATTGTTTCATTTATTGAATAGAAATAATTTTAATGTAATATAAAAAGGTTTCACTTACTAGATGATCAAGAATCGCTAATTATAACATTCTAGACATGAACAAAGTTCGAATAAGAGTCTTTTTGTGTCACGACTTTGTGATGCCGGCGGGGTAAAAATAAATTAGATCAGTATCATTGGAATTGTTGCTCATAAGTTGGCAGATCTGGGAAATAGGCAAATACAGAGTTCATGAATGTTCCTGACTTATGTATCTTGCACAGGATTGGATTCGAGG